>JAODAL010000612.1:0-291538 GCA_025379985.1 Phyllomedusa bahiana | reverse complement strand
GTAGATTCCCCCCATTGTTTGCCAGGTAATGCCCCCCATTGTTTGCTAGGTAGTGCCCCCATTGCTTTCCAGGTAGTGCCCCCATTGTTTGTCAGGTAGATGCCCCCATTGTTTGTCAGGTAGTGCCCCCCTCTGTAGCAAGGTAGTGCCCATTGTTAGCCAGGTAGTGCCCCCATTGTTAGCCAGGTAGTGGCCCCCATTGTTAGCCAGGTAGTGCCCCCCATTGTAGCCAGGTAGTGGCCCCCATTGTTAGCCAGGTAGTGCCCCCCATTGTTAGCCAGGTAGTGCCCCCTCTGTTGCCAGGTAGACCCCCCATTGTAGCCAGGTAGACCCCCCCCATTGTAGCCAGGTAGACCCCCCATTGTAGCCAGACAGTGCGACCTAAACTAATAAAAATAAAATAATAAAATCCACTTACCTGACCAGGCTCCTGCAGAGCGGGCGCACCGGACAGATCTCCTCAGCAGTGTCACAGGGGAAGTGAGAGAAAGCCGCGCGTCATTCCTCTGTGACGCTGACGTGTGTACGGCGCACAGTGGCGCCGGACATACAGGGGGAGGAGGCAGGAGGGAGCGATCCCTCCTGCCTCCTCCCTGCTACAGCGAGGTTCCGGGCGGGTGAAGCGGGCGCTGCGCCCGCTTCACCCGCCCGGAACGGACCGGCGGCGCCAGAGTAGCGCACCAGCGCTACTCCAGCGCTGCAGTCACTTAAAGGACCCCCGCCGCCTGCTGGCGGCGGGAGAAATGCCAACTCCCCCGGAGAGGGCGGGGGGGGGGGGGGGGGACCCCAAATAGCGGGACCCCCCGCCAAAAACGGGAGAGTTGGCATGTATGCTTTAAACCTGTATGACTTTGCATAGTGTTCTAACAAATTCTACATCGAGGCCAACCTATTGATCTGTGTTGCTTGGGAGGTAATTACTGGGTTTACAGTCTAAACATTAGCATGTGTCTGTGTAGTGAGGTTAGCACTTTCAAGAGCTCTTCACTATTTTGCTGCAAGCATAACCCGCAGCGGCCCAAAATCTATAAAGGAGCCGGTTGTCTGTCAGTGCTTTGTAATAAAAATGAGGTTTGCACTTTTTCTTTTTTTTATCCAAGTAACTGGTTCATATACAGATCTTGGATGTGCTGAAGACTTGAGCTATCTATCCTTTAAGAGCATTTCTGAATAATAATCCATATTATCTGATAATCTGGCACAGAGATCGGATTATGATGATATGCAAGATAATACCTTCCTTCCTTCTGTTCTGTAAGGCGTCATTCAGATCTCACATGCACTTGGGTCACATTATAATGACCACCAGCTAATATCTAGAGTGTTGAGGGCAGTATGGACAGCACCAACACAGGCGGGGAGTGACTCAGTAAGGTCCAGGTGGGTTGTCACAGGTATCTGGAGCCATGATGATTGCATCCCACAGCTGCTGGAGGGTGCAGTGGAGGGGGAGAATCCATAGAGTGAACACGGTGATCGAGATGGTCCCACCGAGGTACTATTGAATTCAAGTCTAAGGAATTAGGGTAGTACTTGGAAGTCTTGGTCATAATCTTCCACTCAATGTTGGACATTTCTACCCGTGTGACACGTTGCCTTGTCTTGCTGGAGTATCCCATCTGCCCCAGAGAAGAGAATCAGCTTGTATGGGTGTAGATAATGTGCAAGGATGGATTCTTACCTAAACAGGTTAAGCTCGCCTTCCACATGGATGAGTGGCCCAGAGAAAGCCACAAAAAACATTCCCCAGACCATGACTGTACCAGCAGCAGTTTGTGTCCTTCCAGCAATGGTTGCAGGGTGTTTGTTCCCTGATGTTTTTTTTGCCTGACACGCCAACGCCCATGTATTCAACAAAGCAGTAAACGTGACTCATCGGAGAAGGCAAATCTGTGCCATTCGGCAAAGCTCTAATTCCAAAACTGCTGTGAAAATTAAAGTATTTTCCCATACAAATTCGTTAGCAGATGTGCAATGACATCAGTCTGCTTCAGAGCCCCCGTACACAGTAGGCTGCTGTTTTCGGTGCACATCTGGTAGCCCCCTAGTTCATTTTGTTGGAGAGCTGTTCCAGTGTACTGTCGGTCCAGAATTCGTGCACCTTCTTAGTCGACTTTCACCTCTCACATCAATGGCACGTGGTGCTCCGCAGTTTCCACATCGCTTCTTCTCAGTGGTGTCATTTGTCCACTCACGATTCACTTTCACCACAGCAGTACGCGAATAGGTCACAAACTGCACCGTTTCGGAAATACTGCCACCCTTAGCCTGAAAACAAATAACTATTTCTTTTTGCAACTCTGATAAATCGCTCATTACCCATGACAGCAACTACAGATATGTGTGCAGACAGCCTATCACACACCGTATGTACCTACCAAGCTAGATCACCATACCTGGCTTCTTTCATGAGCTATACGTTGCTGACATTGAATGTAGGAAGTGGTCATTATAATGTGACTTGACTGTACTTTTTAACACTTAAAGGGGTTGTCTCACTACGTTGATTTATCTTACCTCAGTCCTGTGTTCTTGGTTTAATTTTGAATTCAGGGGTGTGTTTACTGTTTGCTATAGCTACAGACCTGGCTTCTACTGCAGCCTAGAAGCAACCAGTGCTGGCAGCCTATCGGGATAGATCAAACAGGTCTGTAGCTATAGTGAGCTGAGGAGCTGATGCAGCCCATACTAGAGGGGATATATAGGAATAGGTAGGACACTGTTAATGGACACATATTGCGAAGTGACTTGTTTTTAAATAGCAATACTTGTAGCGAGAAAACCCCTTTAAAGCGTGTGGATCCGTCTCATATTTTTTTTTTTCAATACAAATCTACCCCGTAGTGCACTTTGTGACCTGTCCTTATCACTTACTTATACATCCTTCAGTCAGGAACCAGGATGTGGACTGACGTAATTGAGGGGAGGCAATCTGCATCCTAAAAAAAGAAAAAAAAGATACGCTTTGGATTTCTGTTTCATATTACGCCACAAATCTTTCCTTCAGAAAAATACACCACTTAAACAGATCTAACTGGTAAAGGCAGATGTAATAGAAATACTGTGAGTTTGCGCCCCAATCTGCTGTGGATTACGGCACCATGCACATGAATGAGCTTTTATAAATCTCGCCCACCTACTGCAGATTTTTATGTTGTGTGTTTTAAAGCTTTCATTTTTAAATTCATAACATTTCAATTTGTCACGAGCAGGTGGTGGATCCTCTGTGTCGTTTACAAATTTTGGCATAGAACCATGCCCAGGGATCGCCATCTAATGGGTCTTCTGGTCTCCATCCTTCGACCCCTTTGGGCATGTTCACACGGCGTTTGTGGATACTTTTAGATCCGAAAAACCTATTCAAAAGCGCTGCATAAAATGCATCTAATACGCACTCAAAGGGTACTGCGTGTATGAATGCGTTTTTGCTGCAGCAGAAATGCAGCCT
The DNA here is from genome assembly GCA_025379985.1 of Phyllomedusa bahiana. Taxonomy (NCBI): domain Eukaryota; kingdom Metazoa; phylum Chordata; class Amphibia; order Anura; family Hylidae; genus Phyllomedusa; species Phyllomedusa bahiana. Next base: position 288,090 of record JAODAL010000612.1, on the reverse strand, counting down.
ATAGTTTTTAAATAGGGCGTCTGCTGAGTCAAACGGATCAAGAATTGACATAATTCTTTCAACAGATCCAAAAGACGCATCGTCTGAATGCCGAAGCATGTTTTACATTGAAAGCAATGTAGATCACACTGCACATTGTTAGATGCAGGTTTGGGTCTGAAAAATGGATTCAAACACACATCTAACAAATGTTGTGTGAACATACCCTTAGGGCATGTCCCCACGGCACCGGTTTGCGGTTTTGCAGAACGTCTGAAAAACCGGCTGCAAACTACACACTGGGGCACTATGGAAAACCCATGCAGCAGTCCCCACTGCACAGGTCTTCTGCCCGGCGGTTTTTCAAACCGCTGGACGCCCGAAAAACATTGAACATGTTCATTCTTCCGTCCGGTTTTCGGACGGAATATGAACATATCCATAGGAAGGGGGAGGGCTTTTCTCCGCTCATCACGGCACTAAAACAGGACAAAAAAACGGTTGGATAAACTGACCGGTATTTGTCCTTTGCCGTGGGGATGAGCCCTTATGCTCCAAGGTCAAAACCCCTGATATGGTCACTAGTGGTGAAGGCTGGCGTGCAGGTGTGGTTCAGGCAGAGAGTGGTGGGGTCACAAGCAGAATGTTAGGACAGGTAAAGGTCAGTCGTACAGGGGTCACAGCAGACGGTCAAGGCAGAAGGTGGACAAACTGGAGAACTGTGAAGAAGCCAAGGGTCAAACTGGAAGGACCTACTTGGTAATAACACTGAAATCGCACTAAAGTGCGCCAACAAACTGGCACCGAAGGAAGTGGTAGATGCACCCAAAAAGGCTCTAATACCAGAGCATTGACTCTGGAAAAGCTGGGTGGAATAGAGAGACTGTGGCTAGACAGGGAGTGATGGAGGAGGAGGAGGAGGCCGGGACGTAGCTAGCAAGTACATGCAAGCATTGGCCGCGTTGCAACTCGTAACACAATTTTTCAGCACATTTTAACTTTTTGAGTAAAATTGCAGATTTGCAGCAAGACCCTTCAGCCAAATTTGAAGCAGATTTTTCTGCAGTGTGTGCACATATACATATGAATCACCTCTTGCAATAAAACCTACCCCATCTAGATTCTAGACTAGCCACTTTTGTCAGAAGACAGGAAGGAGACTGGTTGTTATTTCTGATGCTAGTGATGCAGTCGGGAAGATGATCACTGCAGCCTGCTTGCTGTTACAGAGATCAATTCTGCTTCAGCATCTGTCTGCACCGATTGCTGTCAAGGATGGCTGCGGCGCTGTCTGCCGAGAAGAGTAAATATATTCACCTTCCTGGGTGGAAATTAACCTGTTGACTTCAGAGAGATCTGCCATGCATTGCAGCCATGTTGCTGTCGGGGATGTCAATCTGAAATTCACCTTTACAGATAAAATGTCGTTCCCTGCCAGAAAACACGTCCGTGTGTGTGTGGTGGCACAGGTCTCCTCACTAGACTTGAAGGGACCAAGGTTTATGGTGCGTAACAGGTGCTCTATGGATTGATATAAATGGACTCCACTCACGGGCGTGCACAGCGCCCATTACTATGACTGTCAATGGGGAGAAATGGGTCTCTGAATACAGGTGGCGGGATAGTTTATTTTCATCCTTCTACATTCATTGTGCAGGGTAACAATTGATATAGCAGAGCTGATCTGGTTACTTAAAGGGGTTATCCACTTTGTGTTTGTGTTTATTATATATAAAATAGGAAACTATGCAATTTTCTGATACACATGTATTAAAAATTCTGCTCCTCTTCCTTATTTATACCCTAGCAGTAGGCTTCTATCTTAAAATGTGTGGCTCACTTTCCTGTCCATAGTAATGGCTGCCATAGACTAAACATGGTGTCATTTGACCTTCTGGAATTCCGTTCGCAGCAGGGTCACATGACATCTATGGGGAAACTGGATAGTATAATAGTGGAAAACTATTATTTAATATAGTTATTCCAGCAACTTCTTCATTGTGTGTAGTTACTTGTATAACTACTCTCTCTAGGGGATAAAAATAAAGTTAAAAGGGTTATCCAGGAGTTGAAAGATTTCATAGAACACTATAAACAACATTTATATGGAAAAGTAAAGATATTTCACTACTTACCTCATCTATCATAAGATCTAGTTTTTGCATTGAAACCTCTTGCTTGTGGAAGTGTCAGTAGTTCTCCAACATCTTTCCTCCAACTTCCAGACTGCATTGCAATCTAGGATTTCCCTCCACAGTTATCACTGCTAGGGTCTATGTGCTGACATAAGTGTGTAATCCCCCCAGCTCGGTACTTGTCATAATGATAACTAGGACTCATGAGTCGCTAAGTAAATTGTCCAGAGCTGCAGTCATAGTTTTCATGACCGCAGTACACAAACCCCCCAGCTCTGAGCTGCTGTTCTCTGCTTCCTTTACAAAGTTCTGCCAACAGGACTCAAAGACAAAAAAACAGTTCCACATTCCATGTAATTACTCTAATATAATTATCTCTATTCCCTTTAAAACTACAGGTCACACCCAATACAAGGGAGTGTTCCTGAGCTGAGCCTGGCTTCAAAGAACATTCATTGTGTGATGTAACATTCATTAAGGCCATGTGAACAAAGAACGTCACATGGTTTGCAGCAGATAGGGAGGACTGGCCTCTTTGCTTGGTTCTGTACAGCAGAATAGGTAAATAGTTTTTAATAAGTATGAATTACAAAGTTTAATATAATAAAGTTGTGAACCCTATAACAAATAAAAAGATAGTCTTGGAGAAGAAAATAAAAAAAAAACACAACTCTTTCGAGGGGACTGTTTTGTTAATAAAGTTAACTGTTAAAAAGCACAAAGCAGAAGATGAGGTGGAGAGAAGAATAAGTGGCGTCTTGGTGGTGCTGGAGGTGGTAATACTGGAGAAGTTCTGCTCCTCCATACACTACTCTTACATGGATACCAGGGTCACATGACTTGTGTGGTGGTCACCTAAGATGCTGCTGGAGGTGGTAATACTGGAGAGGTTCTGCTCCTCCATATATTACTTATACCTGGATACCAGGGTCATGACCTATATGGTGGTCACACGACGGCTTTGTCCATACAGTTACTCCGTGGGAGCCATTACGGTGCACTGAAATGTGGACTATACCATTTTTCTACTGTATTGGCGTAAAGGAGCAGAATTTTGAATACATGCATGTTAGAAAATAGTGTGATTTCCTATTTATATGCATTTATTTTTATTTAGTAAAAAATTGGACAACCTCTTTTAATTACGTGATAACTGCCCGTAGACTACAAACATTTGAGTGTAGGTCATTATCTCTGCATGACCATTTTAAAACTGCTATGCAATGTGTGCAGCTGTGGGGAGCAGAGAGCTGGCTATCAGCATTAGCCAAGGTCTCCACTGAGAAAGGAGGTCACACAAACCAGTGAAAAGCCAGAGCAGGTCCGGGGCATGTGCCCTAGATCTCCGGGACACATCTCTGGATGCCCAGGGTTGCGGGACAGTCCTTGGAATCCAGGTCAGAGGTGAAACTTTTGACAGTTTCTAGTTATTTCAGTGACTGTTGTGGATTTCCTTTCTTTAAAGGAAAGGTAACCTCAATTTTGTCCAGATGTGTACAGCAGGGCATTTACAAGGAAGTCCACTTCATGTATGTCTGTGCCATCATTTTATGAAACTATGGAGCCCCTTAAGTTACAATACCATGCCATAGAATACACTTCAAGCTCAAAGGTTGTGTTCACACGGCGTTCTTTGGGGTGTAATTGCGCTGCAGTACACCCCGCAAATACGGTAAAATCGTGCTATGGTTTTTCAGGTATATTCGCGCTGGGGAAAGTGAAAGTCAATGGGAACACTGTCGGAATTACACGCCGGAGAAAGTGAAAGTCAAAGGGAGCACTGTTGGAATTACGCGCCAGGGAAAGCAAAAAGTCAATGAGAGCACTGTCGGAATTACACGCTGGGGAAAGCAAAAAGTCAATGGGAGCACTGTCGGAATTACACACTGGGGAAAGCAAAAAGTCAATGGAGATGCAACGTGCCGGGTAAATTAACACTCACTGGGTGAAAGCAAAAAGTCAATGGGAGCACTGTCGGAATTACACACCGGGGAAAGCAAAAAGTCAATGGGAGCACTGTCGGAATTACGTGCCGGGGAAAGCAAAATTCAATGGGAGCACTGTCGGAATTACGTGCCGGGGAAAGCAAAATTCAATGGGAGCACTGTCGGAATTACGTGCCGGGAAAGCAAAAGGCAATGGGAGCACTGTCGAAATTATATGCCGGGGAAAGCAAGAGTTAATGGGAGCACTGTCGGAATTACGCACCGGGGAAAGTGAAAGTCAGTGGAAGCGCTGCTGTAGGGTGTGCCCATAAAATAAACTCCACCAGTGTGCCCAGAAACAGTTCAACTGGTGGGCCCCTATAATCAGCCCCACCTGCGGGCTCTAGTTACCCCAGTCCAACACTGCGTGCAGCAGTTACACTGCACCTGCCACGTGAATGATGAACGTTCGTTCACATTTACCTCCTGGATAAACAGACCGGCCGCTGGGATTGAACGGGAGAGTCCAGGAGGTAAGTGTGAGTCTTATTTTTTTTTTTTTGTCATACTCTAATGGACCAGTGAGCTTTCTTAACTCCCGGAGCACCCCTTTAATTTGACTTCAATCACAATAATTGATTACTCATAAACCTCTTTCCAAGCAATTTAGATAACCAAAAGAAGCTTACTGATAGTAAAGGTAGTACTGCAAATGGGGAAAAAAACAAACTAAAAAGGCAACAAAACCGCACCATGTGAAAGCACCCTTAGAAAGCTTTGATAAATACGGTGCACTATTTGTATAAATTGTGTGAAGTGAGCGGCTTCCGGCCACTTATGACCCCGCTCCTATCATGGAAACGAAAGATGCAAAGGATAAAAGCCCGAACTTCTATTTTCCAAAGAGGTAAGCAAGCATTGTTGAGTACGCCGCATAGCTCACTGCATTATTTTCTGCTGGGGAAGCAAAGTTTACACAGTTGAGCGTCAGTCTGACTTCCCCTAAATTGCTATGGGCGGCCTTATGCCCTCTAGAAACCCTTCTAATAAAAAAGCCCAGAAAGAGATTTTCCTTCTGAGCCAATATCTATTTATTCAGAGTATTAAACGCTCCTGATGACCCTGTTTTTTTTTTCCAGTGGAGATAAATACAAATAATATAGAAGAGGCTGCCGTATAGGTAAATATAATTAGTGCGGACTTACTGTTCTATATACAATGACTTGTTTGGTCAACTGGAAAATAACATTACTGAGATGAGGAGAGCTGAAGGCCATGCAGACGGCTTCTAGAAAGAAGTCAAAGGGAACCTGTCGGGTGGTTTATGCTGCCCTATCTGACAACAGGATATGATAGAGGGAGAGAAGCTGAGCTCTGTGATATATAGGATTATGTGATAGAGGAGAGAATCTGAGCTCTGTGATATATAGGGTTATATGATAAAGGAGAGAAGCTGAGCTCTGTGATATATAGAGTTATATAATAGAGGGAGAGAAGTTGAGCTCTGTGATATATAGGGTTATATGATAGAAGAGAGGAGCTGAGCTTAGCTTCTCTCTTCTATCATATCATACAAAACCCAGTGCTCAGCTCCGCAACTAAATCATGTAACCCTATATATCATAAAGCTAAGCTTCTCTCCACTCTCATATAACCCTATATATCACAGAGCTCAGCTCTCTCCCTATATCATATAACCCTATATATCACAGAGCTCAGCTTCTCTCCTCTGTCATTTAATCCTATATATCACGGAGCTCAGCTTCTCTCCTCTATCATATAACCGTATATATCACAGAGCTCAGATTCTCTCCCTCAATCATATAACCCTAAATATCAGAGCTCAGCTCCTCTCCGCCATCATGTAACCCTATATATCACAGAGCTCAGCTTCTCTCCTCAATCATATAACCTCTTTTATATCACAGAGCTCAGCTTCTCTCCTCTATTATATAACCCTATATATCACAGAGCTCAGCCCTTCCTCTATTCTATAAACCTATATATCAAAGAGCTCAGCTTCTCTCCCTTATCATATAACCTATATATCACAGAGCTCAGCTTCTCTCCTCAATCATATAACCTTATATATCACAGAGCTCAGCTTCTCTCCTCTATCATATAACCTATATATCACAGAGCTCAGCTCCTCTCCTCTATCATATAACCCTATATATCACAGAGCTCAGCTTCTCTCCTCTATCATAAAAAACCCTATATATATCACGAGTCCAGCTATTCCTCAATCAAAAACCTTATATATACAGAGCTCAGCTTCTCTCCTCATTTCATAAAAACCCCTTATATATCACAGAGCTCATCTTATGTCCTCTATCATAAAACCCCTATATATCACAGACTCAGCTCTCCTCTCATCAATCATATAACCTTATATTATCACAGAGTCAGGCTTTCTCCTCTATCATATAACCATATATATCAAAAGAGCTCAGCTCCTTCTTATCATATACCCCTATATATACAGAGCTCAGCTTCTCTCTTATCATATAACCTATATATCACAGAGCTCATCTCCTCCTTTATCTATATACTTATATATCACAGAGCTAAGTTCTCTCCACTATCCATATCCCCCTTTATTTTATCACAGAGCTCAGTCTCTCTCCTCTATCATATAACCCTATATATCACAGAGCTCCGCTTTTTCCTCTGTCATATTAACCCTATATATCACAGAGCTCAGCTTCTCTCCTAATCCATATAACCTATATATCACAGAGCTCAGCTTCTTCCTCTATCATAAAAACCCTATATATCATAGAGCTCAGTCTTCTTCCTCTATATATAACCCTATATATCACAGAGCTCAGCTTCTTCCTTATATATAAACTGTATTATCACAGAGCTAAAGCTTCTCTCCTCTTATCATATAACTGTATATATCACAGAGCTCAGCTCCTCTCCTCTATCATATAACCCTATATATCACAGACTTGCGCTTCTCCTCTATCACATCCTGCTCTCGGATAGGGTAGCATAAATCACCTGACAGGTTCCCTTTAAGGATAACCCTAAACCAAGCATTTCCTGAGTGTGTTAAATTGCTGCAGAATAGATCTCCATAGAAAATTGCAGGCACCTGATACATCATCTTCCCCCCTGATCAGCATCAGTATTGTGACTTTTTTGTCATAAGGTAGTAATTTCTCAAGCATCATGGCTGTCCTCCTTCATTCTCTCTCCAATTTTCTTATTCCGTTTTACAAGGAAGTCTGGCCTTCTCCAAACCAAAGATTTTATTTTCCCTTTGAGGCCCAGCAGCATATTGCAGTGCAGAGTCTTGCACAATTCCATACAGCTGTGGTTATTGGGGCCATCTCATTTAATATTATAGTTTTTGCAGTTTGTGTTCTAAAGTCACACATGCAAAATTTTATGTAACATAGGAACAGAAAGTAAATGAAATCTTGAAAGGATACACAGTAAGCAAAAGAGGGTTTCCGTGCAATACTTTAGAATGATGTATAAAAGTAGGCTCCTTAAAGGGATTGCCCATAAACTTAAAGAGAACCTGTCACATAGTTTTTGCCTCCCTTGCTGAGGGCAGCACAAGCTAGTGTCAGACCTGCTGTTCCCAGTGCTGTGTCCCTTATTCTGTAAGATGCTGCAGTTTTAGAGCATTTAATGCTCAAATCTTATTCATGAGCAGGTGTTAGCCCCGCCCACCAAAGGCTAGTTCCGCCCACTGACAGTTATTCACATGTTGTACCTATTCAAGTAATAGGTTTGTCAGTTGAGGTGGGCGGGGGGGGCTAGCCTCAGGTGGGCAGGGTTTGAAAAAACTGACACTGAAGGACTCTTCGAATGACTCTTCTGGCTGAAAACTACAGATTTGAGCATTAAATACACGAAAATACGCTTTCTTACGAATAAGGGACACAGTGCTGGAAACAGCAGGTCTGACACTGGCTTGTGCTGTCCTCAGCCAGGGGGGCAAAAACTATGTGACAGGTTCTCTTTAAAGAGAACCTGTCAGGGGGTTTATACTACCCTGACAACAGGCTGTGATAGGAGAGCAGCTGAGCTATTATATATAGGGTTATATGATAGAGAAGAGAAGCTGAGCTCTGTGATATATAGGGTTATATGTTAGAGGGAGAGAAGCTGAGCTTTTTGATATATAGGGGTATATGATAGAGGGAGAGAAGCTGAGCTCTATGATATAGGGTTATATGATAGAGGAGAGAAGCTGAGCTCTGTGATATATAGGGTTATATGATAGAGGAGAGAAGCTGAGCTCTGTGATATATAAGGTTATATGATAGAGAAGAGAAGCTGAGCTCTGTGATATATAGGGTTATATGAGAGGGAGAGTTGCTGAGCTCTGTGTTTTTTTATGGGGATTAAAAGATAAAGGAGGGTTTCGGGCTCTGTGATTTTATAGGGAAAAAGGGAAGGGGGGGGAAAGAAGTGACTTTTGTGATATATGGGGTTTAAATAAAATAGAGGAGAGAAGGGGGTTTCTGTGATATATAGATTTTAATATATAGGGGAGAAGCTGGCTCGGGTGATATGTGGGTTTTTGATAGAGGGAGAGGCTGTGCTCTGTGTTATATAGGGTTTTTATGTTAGAGGGAGAGGAGCTGAGCTCTGTGTTATTGGGGTTTTATATGTAGAGGGGAGAAGCTGAGTTTCTGGGGATTTTTATGGGGGGGTTTATTTTGGGGTACTTCTTGTGCGGGTGGGAACCTTAAAGAAAAAAAAAAAAGGGACAAGGGGGGGAGGGGGAGGGGGGGACAAAAGGGGGCACAAAATAGTGTAATAAAGTAGGGTTAAAAAATTAGGAGTAGAAAAGTTCGAAATGCTCACCTGAGCAATTTGAAATCAATAATGGTAAAAAACTTTTTTGGGTAAACATATATCCTTTTTTTTAGAGCTGCTGGCCACTTCGTTCCCCCTTTTTCTTCCGCACAAGGAGATCCAAGGTTTTTAAATTTAAATGGGAAACCGTGCTACAAGAAAGTTGTTCTTTCAAAAGGATTCCAGCGTTTTAATATTGGGCTATAACGGGCTAAAATTGAGCTTACGCCCCTATCCCCCCAATGTTTTTAAAAAAGGTTTTATTTTTTGTGCCCCATTTACAAAAAATTTACATAAAAACCCACAAAAACCACAAATAAAAAAAAAAAAGATATGAATAATCCCAAAAAAATTTAATGCGTTTCGCCCCAACCCCTAGTGCGTTTCACAGGAGGGGAGCCCCTTTGGGAAACTCATGTCATATTTATACAAAGCTCTTTGAAATTTAGGGGGACCAACCTCTTCCAAATCCCGGTACCCCTGCCCTTCCATGATCTCATGTTACACTCATTTATAACTTTAAATGTGTTTCACACATTTTTTTTAAGCTATTGCATTTCCCAAACATTACATTATTTTGCACATTTCGCCAGGAAAGTTTAAATACCTTATTTTAAATAACCCCAAAAATTGGGTGCGGGGGTTTTTGGTTTCCCCTTTCTCCGGTAAATATATTTTCATATGGAGGGGAAACCCTAAAGAGGGGCCGAGGGCATTTTTAAGTTTTTTTAATTAAAATTTTTGGGGGGATAAATTTTTCATCAAATAAAAATTTTTAAGGAAAACCCAAATTTTTTTGATCTTTTATTTATTGTAAAAAAGAAAGTTCTTGTCTAAAATTTTATTTTAAAACCCGGGTTGACTCCAATAATTACGTGCACTTTACTAGTAGTCATTACGGAAAATTTGGGCCGTAAAAGTGCCCTTGGGGCAATTCCGGGGGGGTACGGAAAAAAATGGGACTTTTGATGAGGTATATAAAGACCAAAACAGCAATTTTTGGAGGAAAGGTTTATTTAGAAAAGGGGATCCCAGGAATTTAGTTCAGGGGCGGGGGTGCGGAAAACACAATGATGGGCCAAAAGGATTGTTTTCATCCAGAAACGAAAGGGCAAAACTAAAATTTTTACAAAAAATTAAATTTAATTTACGACCCCTTTTTGTCCCAACTAAAGTCTATATGGGATACTGTCAAAACTTTTGGGGTACCCTTTTTTCAGACCAGTATAAAACCCTTTAGTTTCACGACCAAAAAATGACCTTTTCGGTGAGCCCGGGACTTTTTAAAAAACAGATAGAACCCTCACGCCCCAAAAGGCCACCCTAATATAGAGTTGGAGATCTAAAAAAAGAAAAAGAAGATAATCAAAAAGGTTTCATTCCCAAAGTGGCCTTTCCCCCTCTGTAAATGCCCGCGTATGATTTTAGGTGGGGGGTACTTTTTGTTCCACCCCGCCACAAAAAGAATCATATAAAATGGGAAAATTTGGTTGTTTGTAACTCCCCCTTTTGTGATTTTTCCCCTTTATCACATGCGACTTTTGGGGAAAACCCTTTTTTAGGGAAGAACTTCCAAAAAAAATTGGCCCCCAAAAAGAATGAAAAAAATCCCTCGTTACAGTATAAAAAGAGGGAATAGACTGTTTCAGTTTTTCCTAGACAAAAATTTAGGAAAAAAATTTGGGGCAATGAAAACCATCTAAAAATTACCAAAATTTTAGATTATATACACGAGGGAAAGTTCCGGGAAAAAATTGGGAAGCCCCTTTAAAAAAAAGAAAAAAATTTTTTTGGGGTATTCAAATTTGGATACTTTAATTTTCCAATGGCCTAAATTTAGGTACAGGAAAATTGGGATATTAAAATTAATTTTGGCGTATATGTCCTTGTTTTCTATAGGTATATTTCTCTAATATAGTTGATGGAAAGAGGTTTTTTGGGTTTTTGGGGGCCTGTTTTAACTAATTTTAAAAACAATGGCCCCCTTTTTCGATGTTTGGGGGGGTTCTTTTAGAAGGGGTTTTTAAAAATTTTAAAAAGGGGTGTGAATCCCCCAATTTAATAGTAAAAATTTTGGGGTGCCAGGGGTCGAAAGGTTTTTTATTACAGTAAGGAGCTACAAAAAAAAACCCCAAGGGGGTGCGCAGGTGCACCCCGCATGGCAAAAGAAACCAATGTTGTTAAAGCTAGTGCGGGCGGAAAAATGTACTCAAACCCAGAAATTTACTTCCTCCAAGCACACACCTGGAGCTTTTCGCAATAGGCGCAAATTTTGGGGGGCACAAGGGAAGTGTGGGCGGAAGTATCCTGTGACGATACGTTTTCCTTTTTCCCCCTGGTTTTACGGGGACGGGGGGAAACCAAACGTCCCCAACCCCCTATGTTTGGATTTTTGACAAAGGGTTTTTAAAGTTTTCCTGGCAAAAAAGTGCAAAATTTAATTTGTAGAATGGGTCCCTGCAAAAGCTAAAAAGATTTTGGTAGCACAAAAAGTATATATCTGATTTTGTAACATGAGATAAGGGGGGGGGGAAAGGATTACAGGGTTTTTTTATTATTTTTTCAAAATTTTAACAAGAGCTTGTTAAAATTTTTGAATAGCCCAAAAAGGGTCATCAATCCTGATGGAAGCGCACTAGGTGTGCTGGGAAACGCGTTGAGTTTTTGGGGATTTTTTCATATCTTTTTTTTTTTATTTGTTTTGGTTTTTTATGTAATTTTATTTAATAATGTGCAAAAATTAAAATATCCCTTTTAAATAAAAGGGGTTTAGTGCGAAAGGGGCTCAATTGAGCTTTATAGCAAAATTTTAGAGCGCTGGAATCCTTCGAATGAAAAAGTATTTGTAGCCCGGTACAAAATTTTATATAGGGTTATATGATAGGAGAGGATAGCTTGTGTTTAATGGGGTTGAAATGATTTAAGCAGGGTTTCTAAAAAAAACCAGGGGAAAATAGTATAACAAAAAAAAATCACCAATGTTCAAAATTGAACAAATTTCAAAAAGGAGCTATTAAATTTTAAAAAATTCTCAGCAAAAATGGGTACCAAAAGCCATCTTTTCCCCAAAAGGAAAAAAAAGAAATCAAACCACCGATGTCAAAAAATTAAGTTATGTGTAATAATGAGAAATGGCATAGTGAAAAAGTGACATATGAAGAGAGGTGCAAAAAAGTCATGGAAAGTCAGGACACCAGCTGAAATTTATTAGCAATTATAAAACAATCCTGCCATTTTTTTTTTTTTCACAAATCAGCGGATTTTAAATTTGAGGCCCTTTAAAAAGGTTTTTTTAAAAAAAAGGTTGCCACAAAGGAAAAATGATGAGCTAAACCATTGAGCCAACTAAAGGGCCGATCCCAAAGCATACTAAGGGGAAATTGGGGGTTGTAAAAGGCTGTTTTTCACCCCGACGTTTTTGTAAATCCAAAAAAAGGGGCCCAAACCCAAAATGTTCAGTATGATTTACATTGCTTTTCATGAAAAAGGGAAAAAAAAATCCCCTTTTCCCCCGGGAAGAAAAAGGGCCGTTGCGTTTTTGGGGAGCTTTCCTCTGCTGCTTTTGGGCGGATCCGTCTTTAGAAATAAACATGTAAATTTCTTGTTGCTTTTTAAACGCAACAGCCATCCCCATAGGAAAAAATTTGGGTGCATTTTGGGGAGGGCACAAAGCGGAATCCCAAAGCGAAACCCAGACTTTTATTTTTAAGCTTTGGATTTTTTTCTGTTTCCAAAAAAGGCATCGGGGGGGGCGAGAAGTGAAGTCCCCTGACCGTGTGAAACTGGGGACATTTCCCTGCGCCAGGGAGGGGGGAGAAAGCCACGTTGTTACGCGTGCCTAAAGCGTGGAATTTGTGACCTGGGGGTTTTTCATGTCAAGGGGTTTGCTCCAAAAAGGATGGGGGGCGCCATTTTCAGTGTGCTCCAGAGAGAGGGGTTGGCCCCAAATGTCAGCTGGGGCTCCAAAGATGGGGGGGCTCCATGCCCAGCTTTTCCCCAAAAGAATGGGGCCCCTTTGTCAGTGATGCCCCAAGAGTTTGGGTGGTTTCCTTTGTCAGTGATGCTCCAGAGAGATGGGGCCCCCCTTTGGTATTGGGCGCCCCAGAAAAAAAAGGGTGGCTCCATGTCAGCGGGGCTCCAGAGGGATGGGTGGCCCCTTTTAAAGCTGTGCTCCAGAGGGGTTGGGGGGTTCCCATGTCGCTGGCCCCAGAAGGGGGGTTGGCCCATGCCGGGGGCCCAGAGAGGATGGGGGGCCCCTTTTTTCAGCGGGCTCCAGAAGAGGGGTTGTGGGGGCCATGTCAGCTGTGCCCCAGGAGAGGGTGGTCCATGTAAAGCTTGCTAAGGGATGGGTGGCCCCCGTAAATGGGCCCCCCAAAAAAGATGGGTGGCTCCATGAAAACTTTGGCTCCAGAGAGATGGGTGGGCCCCATGTCACTGTGCCCAGAGAGATGGGGGGCCCCATGCAGTTTGTGCCCGAGAGATGGGGGGCCCTCCATGTCCTGTGCTCCAAGAGATGGGGGGGGGGGGATGTAGTTTGGGGCTCCAGGAGAGGGGGTTGGCCCTCCATTCACCCTGTGCTCCAAAAGGATGGGTTTGGGCCCCCAATGTCAGCGGGGTGCCCCCAGAGAAAATGGGTTGGTTTTCCAAAATGTCGGGCTGTGCCCAAGGGGGATGGGGGGGGCTCCATGCAGCGGGTGCCCCGGGAGATTTGGGGGGCTCCTGTCAGCTGGGCCCCAGAGAAAATGGGTGGCTCCAAAAGCGGCTTCCCCCAGGGGTTTGGTGGCCCCCATGTCACTGGCCCCCAAGAAGTTTTGGGTCCCAAAATTCTAGTTTCCCCTCAGAAAAAAGAACCCTTTCCCGGGCGTCCCCCCGAAAAGGGTGGCCCAAGCTCTTATGCCCCAGAGAGAGGGGGACCAAAAGTCAGCTGGTTTCCAAGAGTTGGGGGTTGGTTTCCATGTCAGCTGTGCTCCAGAGAGTTTGGGTTTGGCCCCAAAGTAAAGCGGTGTTTCCAAGAGAGGGGTGGCCCCAATGTCAGCGGTGTTTCCGGGGGAAAATTGGGCTCCCATGCAGCTGTGCTCCCAAAGATAAAAGGTTTGGCTCCATGTAAAGCTGTGCTCCAAAAAGGGGGGGCTCCAGGGTCGCTTTTTCCCACCGCTTTAAAGGAACGAACCCTTTGCACTTCTCAAAAGGTTGGGGGGCCCCAAATACCGGTCCAGGGTTTTGGGGGGCTCCATGCATTGGGTTTCCCGGGGAAAAGGGTCCCCTTTTAGCGTGCTCCAGAGAGATGGGTGGCTCCATGTCAGTGAGCTCCAAGAAAAGTGGGTGGCCCCTCCTTTTGCCCAGTGGCGCTCTAAGTAGTTTGGGTGGCCCCAAATGTCAGGGCTTTTCCAGAAGAGATGCTGGCCCATTTTCCAAAAGCGGGCCCCCAGAGGGGATTTTTTGGTCCATGTCAGCGGTGCTCCAGAGGGATGGGTGGCTCCATTTCAGGGGGTGCCCCAAGAGAGATGGGGGCCTCCTTTAAAGCTGGGGCTCCCAGAGAGATGGGTGGCCCCCCATGTCAGTTTGTGCCCCAGAGAGAGGGGGTGGCTCCATGTGCTTGTGCCCCCAGAGAAAATGGGTGGCTCCATGCCGCTGGCTCCGGGGAAAAGAGGGGTTTGGTTCCATGCAGCGGGTGCTCCAGAAAGGGGGGTTGGAACCCACCCCGCAGTGCTCCAAGGGGAAAAGGGGGCCCAAATGAAACCCCTGTGCTCCAAGAAGGGGGCCCAAACGCTGCCCAAAAGGGGGGTGGCCCAAAGTCACTGTGCTCCAGAGGAAAATTCCCTTTCAGCGGCTCAAAGGGGTGCCCCTTTTCCCCACCCCGGGGGCCCTCCCCGGGTTTGGGTCCCCAGTTACAGGGGGTTTGCCCAAAAGGTTGGGTTGGGGGGCCCCAAAGTTAGGGGTTGTTTTCCCAAGGGTTCCCTGGCTCCAGGGCCCGGGGTGCCCAGAAAAGGATGCTGGTTAAAATGTCACCCGGGGGTTTCCTAGAGATGCTGGCTCCATGGTCACGGTGCTCCGGGAAGGGGATGCTGGTTTCCATGTCAGCGGTGTTTTCCGGAGATGTTTTTCCAATGTCAGCGGTTTGCTCCAGAGGGGTTTGCCTGGCTCCGGGTGAAAAAAAGGCCCAATATAAAAACCCGAAAACCCAAAAAAAACCTCCTTTAAAAACCAAAAGGAAAAGAAAGCCAAAAAAATTTAATAAACCTTTTAAAAATTCCTTTTTTTGAACAATTGGGACCCTTCCCCCCAATGGGAAATTTTCCCCTTTAAAGGGGCCCCCCCCCCAGGGTTCTCCAAAAGTTTTCCCAGACAGGGGATTTAAAAAAAATTTTAAGGGGAACCGGGGCCCAAAGACCCAAGGACCCAATTGGGAAAGTTTAAAAGGAAGGACCGGGAATCAGCGGGTAAAAAATTTTAAAAAAGGGAAATACCCCCGAAAATTGGACTCCCTTCAGGGGCTGAAAGCACGCTCCCCTTGCAAGATTCTTTTGTGAAAAAGAGAAACGTTACAGGGGCGAAAAAATTTTGCTTAAAAAATATTTAGCCCAAAATTTTGGTGAAATATTTGGGAAAATTTTAGTTTGGTCGATAAAAACCAAAAATTGAACTCTTTGGACACCATAATACACACCATGTTTGGAGGCCAAATGGCACAGCATAACCACCCCAAAAACGGCATACAACAGCGATGTTTGGAGGGGGGGAAATAAAAGGGTTTTTGGGGCAAAGGTTTTTTCAAAATACTTCGCGGGCAAATTTTTTGGGATTGAAAAAAGGGAAGAAGGGGAAAATTTTCCCGGGAAAAGGGGGGGTTTAAAAATCAATGGTTTTTTTAAAAAATAAAAAAAATAAAAAAAAATTGGATTTTTTTTTTTTAAATAGGATTTTTTTTTTTCAAATAAATTTGTTTTTGAAAAAAATTTTTTTTTCCAAATCCAAAGGTTTTTCCACCCATGAGTTTGGCTGGGTTGGTTTAAACTCCGTAAAATTAAAGGTGTTTTTTGTGAAACATTTCACAAGGCCATGTCTTCCAGGGGTTTTCTGTGGGTTTAGGGGGTTTTCTTTCCTAATTTTTTCCAGACGCTCGCTTTACTTTACGCTTTTCTAAAAACTAAAATTTGACTCCGCAGGGGGTCCCGGGCCCTTTTTTCACAGCAAAAAATTTTACAACATGAACAGATTTGGGAAAAAAAGACCAAAAAACCCTATTGTTCTACAAAACCTATGAATACAGAATAACCCCTTCATTTTGCCAAGCCCAAAGGGAAGTTGACAAATTTTTCTGATTTTTTGGAGTGGAATAGATCGACAACACAAGGGGGTTTTTAAATTAAGTGTAGGGGAGGTTAGGGGCAACCCAGAAAAGGAAAAGGGAAAGTAAAACTTGGGAGCACAATTACTCCCGCATAGCCACAAACAGACGTCGGGACTTTTTTGGTGGGGACGATCTGGGGTTTTAAATTAAATTTTTTTCCCCTTATAATGGCAGCAGGCCATTAAAATTTGGGGGAATTTTTTAATAAAGCCCTTCGCCTATCGGAAAGGCAGGCATGCTTTGCAAAAATGAAAAACGAGAAACCCAAAAAGATCCCGGGCCTGGTGGGCGAATAGGCAACATAATGAAAAGTGCGGGGTGATGAAGATGACCAAAAAAAACACTTCGAACGGGCCCAGGATTTTTTTTCGGGTTTTTGGAAAAACATTTTTTTTAAAATTCCTTTTTCTAAAGACTAAAATTTGTCATGGTAAAAAAAATTATATTTTTTTAATTATTACTGCATGTTACTGTCTTTTGGTACATTTTTGGGGAAAAAGGGAAAAACAAAAAATTCCTTTTGGGGCAGTATGTTTTTGGGTACAATAAGCAGAAATTGGAAAAAATTTAAAATAACAGCTTTGGGAACTTTTTTGTTTAGGGGAATTCGGGTTTTGGGGAAAACTATCCCCTTTCCAAAGATAAACCCTCACCCTTTTTCCCTACGTTTGGGTTTTTTCCATCCGGGATAGTGTTTTTTTTTAGCAGCGGTTAACCTTCGACCCCACAAAAAATTTATCCCAAAATTCCCCCAAAAAGGAAGAAAAAAATTTAAAAAAACCTTTCCTCCGGGAAAACCAAACCTTAGTTTGGGTTTTTTGAAAAAAAATACAATTTTTTTAAAAAAGATTTTGATTGATGAAAAATTTCCCCCCATTTTAAATTTATGCAACGAACTTTTTTTCCCCTTTTGCTGAGAAGCCCCCATTTCATTAATAGGGTTTTCAGTCACAAAACCAGGGTTTTTCTGTCCACCCACTAGAGCTGATTTTTTGCGGGAAAATACTGGGGAAACCAAGTGTTGACAGAAAAGGGAGCAAGGTGCAACAGCTCGGAGGGTAAAATTTTTTAACCAAAGTATGATGGGTGGAGAAAATTTGTCCAAAATTGACCCTTTTGTTTGTGCTTGGAAAAACAACAGAAGAAGGAAAAGGTTTTCCCTTTTCCCACAATCAATGATACTCGGGAAATGGGGCCCCCCACACAGAATTACTTAAAGAAGTGGCATTTAAAAAGCAAAATAAAAAACATGTGAACAAAAATTTCAAATGTAATTAGCGTTGGTCATTGACAATGAAAAAAGTTTTCCAAGGGGAAAAGATTTAGAAAGCAGGGGGGGAAAAAACAAAGTCCCAAATAAATTTGGGTTTGCAGTCCCTCACTTGCTGCACCTCTTAGCCAAAGATTTTAAGTGTTCCAAAAAATAAAGGTAATGTTGTTAAAATTTGGGCTAAATTAATTCCGAAAATAATCTTTTTTGCTGCAGCAGCTCGAAAAGGGGGTGGAACCAAGAAAACGCTCCCACAAGATTTTTTGATGGAACTCTGTGGGGGAAACTGTTTTTGGCAGTTTTAATTCAAAAACGGCCTTTTTCTAAAGACATTTTGTGAAAAAAATCGGGGAATAAAATTAGTGGCACTTTTCCCCGCCCCAAAATCCTAAAAATGGGGCTTAAGGGGAAATGTTGAACCCTTTTGTGAGTTCCTAAAAACCCATCTTAACTTAAACCCAAAATCCCAGAAAAAAGCTGTTTTTTTTGGGGTTGCTTTTAAAATTTTTGGAAGGAACCGGGACAAAATTTAAATTTAAAAGAGTAAAACAAATGATGGGAAAAGCCTGACCCCACCCAAATTTTTTTGGCAAATATTGTCAATATCCAATTCAGGGTCAAAACCTAAGTGCGGGGAAGAGGAGTTAGCTATGACGGGGTTTATCCACAATATCCTTTTTAATCCCAAACTATAAAAAAACTTCAGAGAAAAAGGGGGGAAACCATTCAAGAAATAATGTTTGCTGAAAAATTTTTTAAGGAAGGTCACACCTTTTAAAAACTGGTGGAAGCCCCTTAAAGCCCCTTGGATTTAGGACTTTTCAAGTAATGTTTTCTTTTTTAACCCAGCATTTGGCTTTTCGCAGGCGTTGAAAGAAAAATTCTTTTCCTTTGGACTCATTAAATTCTAAATTGGAAACCCGGTTTTGGGACCCAATAAAAAGCAGGAATCTTTTTTTTCTTTTCCAGATTAGGGAAAGGGAACAAAGAAGAAGCTAAAGGGGAAGATGACGACAAGTGAGCTACAGGGACAGCTTGGGACAGTAGAAATTTTAATTTTTTTTTATGTGTCAAGGGGGGTTTGACAGTCTAAGTTTTTTAAAAAATTTAATATATTTTTTGTTTACCAAAATTAAAGTTAAAAAACATGGATGTTTTTTAAGCAAATAATTATGCTGTAATGTTTTTTAAATTGTTTCATTTTGAATAAATCTATTTAAATTGTTTTTAAAGGTTCAGGTTTATTTTTCTCCTTACAAAAAACAACAAACAGGGGTGCCCAAAAATATGAATGTTTAAACCCTTTTTAAACTGGGGAGAAAAAAAGAAATTTTAAAAAAGGGTGATTTTAAAAATTTTTCAAAAATTCTTTTTTTAAAATTTACAAGAACTATTTTTGGGTAGAAACTTTATTTAAATCATGTTTTTAAAATTCAACCCTATTTGACCAGTGATTTAAAATTTGTTTTAAAATTTCGTGAAAAAAATTTTAGTTAGATTTAAATAAAATTTCCCCACCCTGACCGGGATATTTTTGGGTTTTAAAAATCTGCCCGCATCTCCCGGGTTTGAGGGGATAAAACGAGGGTGGAAAAATTCAGTAAACCCCCCCCACACAGCCAGGAAGCTCTCCAATTGGTCCCCAGACAAAGAAAATAAAGTTTGCTAAAAATGGCCGGCCAAGAACCTGAGCTGAATCCATTGAAAATTTTTGGGAGGAACAAAAGCTCGGGTTTTTCGTAGTGGAGGACAAATTGGAAGCTTCGAATTTAAAAGAGTGGAAGGCCCGGGTTTGGGCCCCAAAATTCCACTGAGGCGACGCGGGATTTTTTCCCCCAAAAAGGAAACCCCTTTGGTCACTAAAAAAGGGGTTTTTTCCCAAGTTTTAAATTTAATTTCCGTAAGGGGTTTTAATACTTTTTTTTTTTTTTTTTGTCATTTTTTTCTTTAATTAAAACACCCATTTACTTTTTTGGGCATTTGGGTTTTGATTTTTGGCCTTTTTGTGGTTGGGAATGGGTTATTACCAACCCCCTTGCTGAAATTTAATGCAACAGCACCTTTAAAATTTTTGTTTCTATTTAAAAAATTTTGGTGATGTTTTCATACTTTTTTTCACCCCGCTAGATAGTGAAGGGCTCTGTACCAAAACTGATTCGGGGAAAGCTGTCAATATTGGAAATTTTGTCTCTAGAAATTGCTCAGTTGTTTTATGTGGTTAATTTCATATCTATACTTGAAGTAATTTTTAAGTTATTTCAAAAACCCATCAGAAACCTTTTTTTGGGTTTATCATTGAAAATTTTTATTTTTTCTTTTTTGGGGAAAACCTATGTCGTACTAGTCTGGAGATGTTTCATGGTTTTTGCCCCTCATCAGTAAGGGTATGTTCACACGATGGATGGAAAAGTGTTATGTATTACCAACGTGGTGTCCTCATCAGAAATTTGGTTCTGATTTGGGTTCAATAATAATTTAAATTTTTTTTTTTTTCTTTCGCCACATTGAGACTTTACAATGATGGGTTTTAATTAAAGATCTTTAAAAAACAAGCAGCTTTGAAAAATTGTTTCATTTCAAAAAGTCCTACTGATTTTGGTTATCCCTGGTAGTAGGGGTAACATCAGCTTCCCCAAATCACTATAGCCACCACCTGTTGATTGTTATCTCACTGGCTGCCCCGTCCTGGTGACTCCCCTGCTTCTGAATACAGGTCAGGCACAGAGCCCCTCCAGCCAGTATGCTTCTTTAGGGAAAGGGAGGGCTCTGGCCCTTTTGTGTCTGTGGGATTAACCCTTTGCCTGCCTGCTCCCTCCTGCTCTCTACACAGATTGAGGAGGCAGAGGTGAGGCTGATCGTAGTCAGTAGATGTGGGTAGCATGAAGTGTGTTACTATAATATGATGGGCCTGTGGAGCTTTGACTAAAATAATAGAACAGATCAGGGGGGCAAGTGAACTTTCATATCCCTTCCTGCTCCGCTGTAAATTAGTGACACATTGTGATTAATAGTAACCGCTTCACAGCTGCCCTGTGTCTGTTTCTGACAGGGTTTGTTTTTGTTGCTTGAGATGTCCGGGAAATTTTGTATGCTAAGCAGGGGGAAATGGGAAACCCATTTCACCCCCTGCTCTGCTTTTTAGAAATACACAGCTTCCGGGACCTCCCACATTCATAGATCAGCCCTCTCCCCTTTTTCCCTGACCTGGGGAGGGGAAACCAGCAAAAAGCTCAGCCACAGCACCATGGCTGTTTCCAGCAGTAGCACAAACCCTGGGAGGCACACACGGGTTTTTAACCCCGGGCAGCAAACCCCCTCGCCCTCCCCCTCTGTAAGAATTACGGGCATTGGGGGAAAGAGAGCTGTCTGTGTGCTGAGGGAAAGGGGGAGGATAAAGGGCAGACAAGAAGCACGCCCCTGAATTTCAAAAATCCTATGTGGCCCCAAAACACTGAGGTAAAGGGGAAAGCCTGTAAGGGGACAACTCCCCTTTTAAATCCATTTCAGTGGGGCTAAAAACCCATGTCCCCCCAACCTTCCCCCCCCAAGCACATGGATTTTAAAAAAACCCTTTTTTTTAAAATTTTTCCCCTGTAATTAACTTTTTTTGAAATACAGCGCGGGCAGGGCCCTAAAAAAAAAATGGGCGTTGGGGTTTTTTCCCCGGGGGAAAAAACGGAAATTTTTGTTTTAAATCCCTTTTTAAAAATCCTTGTGTCCCAAAATACCCTAAAGGGCAGGATCCTGTAAGGCTGGAGAGGCTAGATGCAATTTAGGCTTATGGGGGGATTGATTTTTTAAAAAAGTTTCCCAAAAACCTCAAACCAAAGAACCCTAGTCAATAGCTGCTCTTCATGGAAGTTTAGGGAGAGTCTGTCTTGCGATTAGATTTCAAGTCGGTATCTTTCCAAGTTCTTGTTCCTTGTCCGTACAGAGCAGGGTATTTGGTTGACTGTAGAAAAAGCCTTTTAAAAAAATTTTTTTCTCAAATCTAAGGGCCCCCCAGCAAAATCATGTATTGTCCGTGCATTTTAAGGGATATCCTGAAAAAATTGACCTTTTGGGGGGCCAAAAGGGGAAATTTTCTCAAAAAAAACTTATTTTTTAACCAGTCCCCGGGACCCCGGTCATGAACGTTCAGGTTCCCTCCACTGTTGCAACAGGAGAAATTTAAGGGGTTGACTTCTCACCTATGGCTGCCTTAAAGGGAATGTGTCATCAAAAATGACTTCTTGTTTAACCCCCATTTTTATGTTCAAAACCCTTTTTTTAAAAATTTTTGGGTTTTATTTTTTTTTAAATTTTTAAGTCCTGCGTTTTCCCCTTTTGGGCCCCTAAGCCTAAAAAATACTGACACTTCCTGTTCTGTAAAAAGATTCTCAGTTTTTCTGCTCATTAACGGGACAAAGATGGGGCAAAAGGGAAAAAAGACACCAGTGTGAATAGATAACCCCCATAGTAAAGTTATCACATCATTTACACTGCACGGCGAACGCTGTAAAATTAAAGCCCAAAAAACAATGGTGGAACTGCATTCCCCCCCCCCCCCCCCCCCGCCCCATTTTCATGGCCCAATGCTAAAAAAAACGATGGAACACCAATGCACCCAAAATGCCCAATACACCCCTAAATGAGATCCCTGAGGGGTGTTGAATCTAAAATGGGGCGACTTCTGGAAGGTTTCACCTTTTCTGGTACTTTAGGGGCTTTGCAAATGCGACATGGCCCCACCAAAATCTGCTGTTTCCAAAAGCCAAATAGCGCTTCCCTCCCTTATACGCCCTGCCATGCGCCCAAACAGCAGTTTACACCCACATGTAGGGTATTGCAGAACTTAGAAGAAATTGTTTAAAAAGTTTTGGGTTCTTTTTTCCAGATTCTTGTAAATATGAAACATTTTAAGCTAAAATTACAGATTATTGGAAAAAAAAATTTTTAATTTTTCACAGCCTAATGTTAAAAAAAAAATTGTGACACACCTGTGGCAGTCGATATACTCACTAACAACACCTGTATATATACCTTAAGGGTGTAGTTTCCAATATGGGGTCTTTTTAGGGGTGTTATTAGTTTTAGCACCTCAGGGCCTCCTCAACTCTGAAAGGGCACCTAAATAAAATTGCATTGAAAATGAGACCCCAGAATCCAGTAGGTGCTCCTCCTATTCTGGGGCTTATGGGTGAGCCCAAATAATGAACTAGGGCCACAATATGGGATATTTCTAAAAACGGCAGACCTGGGGGAAATGATATTACATTGCATTTACCTAGTCACATTTACCGTATTCCAGTCAATAATGGATAAATATTGAAAATCTGCAAAAATAGTGAAATTTTGAAATTTCACCTCCACTTTGCTTTAATTTCTGTGAAATATCTAAAGGGTTAACAAACTTCCTAAATACTGTTGTAAATACTTTGAGGGGTGTCGTTTCTTAGATGGCATTATTTATGGGGGTATCTAACATGCAGGCCCCTCAAAGCCACGTCAGAACTGGACTGGTCCCTAAAAAAATGTATATTGCAAATTTTCTTGAAAATGTGAGAAATTACTACTAAATTTCTAAGCCCTCTAATGATATATATATATATATATATATAATATATAATATATATATAAAAAAGGTAAATTTAAAAAATAAGCCTATAACCTATAGTGGACATATGGTAGATGCTAGTTATAAACTATTTTGTGGTAATAATTATCTGTCTTGTATGCAGAAATTTGAAACTTTAAAATCACAGATTTTTCACATTTTTCTTTAAATTTTGAAAATTTTTTCACAAAAAAAACAAGGCTTAAAAGGTTTAAAAATTTTCTTACTAACTAAACCCACAATTGTCACAGAAAAAAATTCTCTAAATCACATGGATAGGAAAAAAGTGCCCAAAAATTAAATTCTCACTTAAGTGACTCATGCCCAGATTTAAAAAATAGGCGGGCCCCGGGAAGGCCAAAACTGCGGGCCCTTTAAAGGGGTTTTAAGGACAAAAGGGGAAAAACAAATTTTTCCCAGGCAATGCTCTATGGGAAAAATGTATGTAAATTTATCCTCCTACAAATGCAAAAAAAATAAATAAATAAAAAAAAAATACTCTTTTTTACTAACAAACCCACCAAACTTCCCCCAAACAAAAAATTTCCCCCAAACCGAGGATAGCTGTTTCATGGTTCTTGCCCTTCATCGGTATTGAACAGAAGATCTAATTTGCATACTTTTTCCCATGGAGCACTGCCTGAATACACCACTGGGTCTCTTCAGTGAAACTCGGTACCCCCCACCCACCCTGAGCTAGATCTATCATAACGCAAAACCCCAAGAAAATTGTCCCGTTTTTTTTTTTTTTTTTTTTATATTTTTTTTTTTAACGTTTCATCCACATTATGTACAGTAAACAAGCAATAAATTACCATTGATAATTACAGCTGATATATACAAGTGTAAAAAATTTAGGTTGTAGGGCCCCGGCTGTGAAGGGGTTTTGTTGGGAAATCATTCCTTAGTAAAAGGGAAAAAATGCTGCATTTTGTGTTTTTTTCCCTTTTAATAAAAAATTTCTGTTAAATTTTGGGCCTGAGCTCGGGCTATTGTTTCCCCCAAAATTTTTTTTATTGAAAATTTCTTTTGGCCCAAAAAGGGACAGCACCCTACTTACCTCTACCAAAACCCCTGCGCACATTTGTAGAGGGCTTCTCTTTTAAATTTCCCCGCAAGAGTAAGTGCTAGAATTTCGCTTTGTGAGGGCTGATAAATATGTACAAATTTCCCCCTTTAACAAAAGGCTGCTGAAGTGGGCTTTTTTTGGGGGGCTTAGTCTTTTTTTTGTGAGACCCTTTTATGCAGAATAATTTGTAATGTATATTATCATAAAAGAAATAAAATTATACATTTATGAACGTTCAAGCCTTTATAGTTAAAGGGGTTGTCTACTATGGATAATCCATATTTGTTGACAGGGTCCCCCTTTAAAGGGGGAAAGGGGCATCCTTAAAAAACTTAATTTTTTAAAAATTACATTTTTAAGTTCAACACATTTTTTTTAAAAATTTTTGGGTTTCATTTTTTTCTTAAATTTTTCCCTTTCGCTTTCAAAAATTTTTTTTTAAAAATTCCTTTAAATCCTCAGTTTTTACTTTTGGGGGGCCCAAAAGGCCCAATAACTTTTTGAAACTTTCCCGTTCATAGAGAAAGATTCTCAGTTGTCTGCTCATTATCAGTACAACGAGGGTTAAACTGAAAGGAGACACCAGTGTGAATAGATAACACAGGATCCACCAGTCACCAGTCACAAGAGGAGATAGTCACCTCTCTGCACAGTGACTTCTTCCCAGGTCACAGAGCATGACTAGAAAACTCTCCTATAGAAGTGAATGGGACGGAGTCAGTCTTAAGTCTCCTATGTGTATGAAGCTGCTGTAAAGCATCTCTCTGACTTTAGCATTATTAAAAAATATTGAAAGTGATATGAAAAATATAAAAAAAAACCCAAAAGTTCCTAAAAAAAA
Source organism: Phyllomedusa bahiana (assembly GCA_025379985.1). Classification (NCBI taxonomy): domain Eukaryota; kingdom Metazoa; phylum Chordata; class Amphibia; order Anura; family Hylidae; genus Phyllomedusa; species Phyllomedusa bahiana. The sequence goes on along the minus strand of JAODAL010000612.1, from coordinate 263,103 downwards.
GTCTTTAACATAAAAATGGGACTTAAACAATGACTAATTTTTTGATGACACATTCCCTTAAAAGGGGTCTTCCGATCTTAGACATATGTAGTCTATTGGCAGAATATACCATAAATGTATGGTAGGTGCAAGTCTCATAGAACAGGTCCCAAAGAAGGCTTATGGCAAAGGACTAATCAGAGGTTTATTCTGTTGATCTGTCGTAAATATTGGAGACATAGATACTGTTGCTAAAGAGTGACCATTTGGTGACTGATGATCTTTCTTAATATAAAAAGGGGTTGTTTCACTACAAAAAATAGCTTTCAACATGTTGGGAACACTAAATGAAGACTTTTTCCAAATATATTGCTTTGTTCATTTTTTTGTTGAGGAGCTACAAATGATTTTATCACCTTCTGTGCTCTCTGTGGTTCCCCTAGTGACCGACCTGTGTACTCCGTATCCCCTGCTGTTTGTTCTATCTGATAGCAGGGAGTGATGTCATCACACAGGTCACAGCAGCTCACAACTTTGGACAGTGAGAGCTTGTTTATCTGATCTTTTAGACAAAAGCCAGTAATTACTGCTGTTTACTTTAACTCAGGAGCTTCCCTGGTCTTGACAGCATGACATTGATCTAATTAGCAGAGGAATGAATACAAGGAGCTCATATGCTAATTGCAGACAGCTTGACCAGGAAGTGACAGGATGCATGAATGAAAGAATGCCTCTTTGCTCTATGAAACAACATGGTGAGACAACCCCTTTAAGGGGTTTTGCCATTTAAGCTGTTTCACGGAGCTTGCTCTTGACAGCCAGCTTCAGGCTGCCTCTTCCTGTTCAGGCTGTGGGTGGTTCTACAGCAGTGACTTGACATTTTAGCTCTGCTATTCTAGCTAAGTCTGTTAGAGGGATATTGGTGATGGAAGGGGTTTTAACAGCAGGGCACAAGGCTACAGAGCTATAAAGGGGTTAAAATAACAAAGGTAAACAAGCTCCTGTTTTACTGATGATATTGTAAATTAAAGCGCAGAGTGCACGGAAAGACTGAGGACGTGTCTTTGCCTCTGTTGCTGTTACGTTTGTCTGTCTGTTTGCACAGCCTTGTTGCTACTGATGTTTTTATAATTATCCTAAAAATAAAGTTTTGAAATTTTTTCAGAAGATTTTTGTGCTGGATCATTTTCTATTTGCTGATGAGATATAGCAGGGAGTGACATCACCATACTGGCCAGCTAATTAATGTGGTGAGAGTATCCCTTTAAGGCCTTTTAACTCCCCCTCACCCCCCCCCCCTTTTTTTTCTCCCCTCGTGCATTTTTTTACTGCAAATGCTTTAAAAAAAAACAAAAAAAACACTCATAGCATGTTGGGTATGTGTTTTTTTTTTTTTTTTTTTTGTTGAATCAGTTTTTCCAGTACAAATATAAAAAATGCCACAAAGAAAAGAAAAAGCAATTGATGTGGTTCATCTTTTAAAACCACCCTAACCGTGTATATGGTGCTGGATACCAGTAACACATTTGGGTTCCTGATAGACCACTCTGGTAACATACTGTATATAGTAACACATTGTGGGAGCTCTATGGGTGGGTTCACATGACAAATGGGCTAGGGAGTGTCTACTTATTGTTTTATGGTGCAGAATGGTAAGTTAACCCTTACAGAGAAGCTGACCTCTTTGATATATAGGGTTATTATAGAGGAGAGAGCGACCTGATATAATTTTGTGAGGAGAGGAGCTAGCTCTGTGATATATCGGTTATATGATGAGGAGGAGCTGACTCTGTGATATATAGGGTTATATGATAGAGGGAGAGAGCTGAGCTGGTAATAGGTTATATGAAGAGGAGTGAGCTCTGTATTAGGTTATATATAAGAGAAAGTGAGCTCTGTATATATAGGTTAATGATAAGGGAGAGGAGCTGAGCTCTGTGATAATAGGTTAATGATAAGGAGAGGAGGCTCTGTGATATTAGGTTATATGATGGGGAGGAGCTGAGCTCTGTGATAATAGGTTATATGATAGGGAGAACTAGCTCTGTGATATATAGGGTTATAGATAGAGGAGAAGCTGAGCTCTGTGATATATAGGATGATATGATAGAGGAGTAGAGCTGAGCTCTGTGATATATAGGGTTATATGATAGAGGAGAGAAGCTGAGCTCTGTGATATATAGGATTATAAACAGAGGAGGAGTTCGAGCCTGTGAAAATTGGGGGTTTATATGATAGGGGGGAGGGAGCTGACCTCTTGATATATAGGGTTAAAATGAAAGGAAGGATGGGTTTGATAAAAAGGAAATTTAAAAGGGAGGGGAGAAGCTGAGTCTTGAATAAGGGTTTATATGAAAGAGAAGAAAAGCTAGCTCTGTGAATATGGGTTATTGATAGAGGGGGACGGGCCTGGATTTAGGTTTATATGTAGAGAAGGGCGAGTTGTTTTGTGGTGGATAACCCCCCCCCCACACACCACACACCCAGGGGTATGTTCTGCTCTACTCGTACCTCCCATAGACATGAGGGCTACGAATATACTAGATGGGAATATTCCCTTTCACTTTGCAGTTTTCTCCTTTCCTCTACGGATTTCTTTGCTGCCTGTTTATCTATAAATATACGCACGTACAGTACTTTCTTATAAATCCCTCACAATCCATTTTTGTAAATTGTACATCTGGATTTATTGTATGGCACATGTCAAGAACAGCTTTCACCAGAATAAGTTCACGTGTCGGTGACAGATCTCAGTACAGATGTTTGGTTCCCGCAATGAAATCCGATCCAGGCTTCTGTGTTCTGTAACGATTGGCTTCCCTAGAACCGAGTTAAACTGAGCCTTGCACAATAGCGGATACCAAAAAGCGAAAGCTGAGGCTAAAAACTAGTTTAATGAAGTCCCACAAGCTTTCTGTGAACAAAAGGGACAATTATGCATTTCTTTCATATTTCCAAGTGTCGAATAAATGCATATTACTTTGCTTTCTTCGGGATAAGGTTGGTGAAATAGAATAAAATAGTGATTAAAATATTGTGCAGTTTTCATGAGCTTCTTCCTACCTAATCCTTATATTAAGGAAATATACCATAAATGAAGTAAAGTAGATGGCACAGTGTATATATCACACAGGCCTGGCCACAGGTTAGCACAGTCTGGGAGCCGGCCCAAAAAATTAGTAGCCACAAAGGACAACAAAGTTGAGTTTGGTTTCCACTGTCACATGGGTATCTATTCTTATTGTTTGAAGAGGTTATTTGGGATATTACTTTTAGTAATTGTGTTCTATGAAATATCTTTAAAGATATTTCATATGTTTCTTTTCTTTTGCCTCCCTATTCATCTATCATAAGATCCACTTTTTGCAGTGAAACTTCCTGTTTGTGGGAGAGTCAGTAGTTCTCCAGCATCTCTTTTCTCCGCGATGAGCGGAGAATAGCCCTTCCCCCTCCCATTGAAGTGTTCATATTCTGTCCGGAAACCGGACGGAAGAATGATCATGCTCAATGTTTTTTGAACGTCCCGCGGGTGGAAAACCTGTGCAGTGGGGACTGCTGCACGGGTTTTCCATAGAGCACAATTGGGCTCATTTTCGGCCGGTTTTTCAGGCGGTCTGAAAAACCGCAAACCGGCCGAAAACCCTTGCCGTGGGGACATGCCCTTAGTCTACCTGTCTGAAGTAGGGTTGATTAGGGTGCATAGGTACTAGAATTGTGGGGCTGCCCTTTTCGGGGCAAGTTCTCCGCCAAGGAATTATTTAGGGACTGTGTCCACTTTGTGGGTAGTTGTCTTGGGAACTTATGACATATATGTTTTAGGTGTAGTATATATTATAAGGAATTATTCTTTTCTGGCAATATAGTGGCCAGGAACCCCCCAGCAAACAAGATCCTATACAAAAATAATGTGGTAACTTGTAAAGTCAAGATTTTCTTGAGGTCAGATTTCAAAACTGCCATTTTTTTCAAAAAACTTAGAACATGTTCAATAATGTGCCATATTCCAGGTCAAAAGAAAAAGCTGAGAAACCATGAACAATAGCGCTTCAAGTGTAGTATAAATAATATGTTAAAACCTGGAACTAACACTGGGATAACCCCGATTTTTAAGTTTCAGTTTTAATAGAACATTAAAAAGTTATAAGAACAGACAACGCGTTTCGCTAGAGCTCGCAGGCTCTGCTTCATCAGGTCAATGAATAGAAGATCTCTCTTACCGGCTAAACATATTAAAAAATCACGCTTGTTCTCACAATTCCCAGAGCGCGGCTCCATTTATCTAGCATTAGCTACCTATTTGAATTTGCCTGTGTCTCTCCAGACCAACAACAAAAAGAACATTATCATAAAGAGTTCCAAACAATAAAAGCACTATCCAACAATAAAAATTCCACTTACATAGGTAACCCGATTTCATCAATAAACTTATCTGATTTAAATAACCCTAAACAAGCCCCATAGAAATGAATGGGACTCGTTTTTTGACTGTAACTACAGTGGCGAAAAAACCCCTCAAAACCACTTTGAAAACTGCGTCCAAATACTTGTTGGATGTTGTAGTTTTAGGATTCAGAATCCGCCGAGTATTTTGTCCTTTGTCGTGTGGACGGTCCCTAAGGGGTTGAAAGACCAGGTCTGTCAGAACACTGAAGAAGACTTCTTGATGCAACAATTACTTCTTGATGGCACATTTACAGGATATGCCATCAACATGCAACATGTGGTTCGATTGCGAAAGTCTCTATACATAGTGGTGCTTGTGCACAACTTTGTTTGGTTCTATGGTGGTGGCAGGATTCCTAGTGAAGTTAGTGTAGGGACTCGCTAGATGATGAGGATCCTTAACATTGGTCGCAAGCTTCATATTTTGACCGAATATCAAACATGAGGCATTAGTTGATATTTGTTCCAGCATGTAGATTTTGCCCTGTAATACTGGGGAGCAGTGGGTGTCATTTTTTTGTGTTGGGCTCTTGAAATATGCTGGGCAGGCTGCCCAATCGAAAAGTGGAGGCATCAACGTAGTGCACCACTAGTAACTGTATAACTGGCACTCTCGTCTGTATCTTTGTGCGTTAATAATGCTAGCAATCACCCCCCTTATTGATAGTAGGCGTGTGAGTGGTTGTTTATCAGTATTTTTGTACCACAGCAATATCCCCTGTATTGTGCTGTGACTTTTCTGTATACTGGTGTGAACTGGTTCTTATTTAATGTGCAGTTTTTTTTTTCTAAGTAATTGCCCCCTTCATAAATAGTAGGTGTGTGAGCAATTGTTTATCAGTGTTCTGCACTTGTGCAACCTCTCTCATGTAGCACTGGGGCTTTTAGTTCCTCCTTCTGGGAATGTTTTTTTTTTTTTTTTGTTCAGCCATTGTGCTGTCAATATGGTCGTGTCTGTTGGCTAAGTAAATATTGTCCAATTTTTCTGAGATTTGCAGGGTTCACACGGCTTATTCACGGCGTAATTGTGGGACGTATTTCGCCCGCAATCACGCCGTGTGCTCCGGGGCGGGGTGGCTGGCAGCCCGCCGGCCCCATAGACCATTATTCACAGTGCGTATACGCCATGATTAATTGACATGTCACTTATCTCCCCGCTCACTGTATTGTGCGAATTTGGAGAGGAGACGTAATCCATAGTTCTCTATGAGAACTGTGGATTACCGTAATGACTGGGACGTATTTCGCCCGTATATGAGCGCAGTACAGCGCGAATTACGGGCTGAAATACGTCCCAGTCATTGCCGTGTGAACATAGCCATATGTATTTTTATTTTGTAAATTGCTAGTAAAGTAAGCGTTCCAAATACAGCCGAACACAACAGTCACTTGTAGTCAAAACTCCCATAGAACAGAATGGAGATTTGTGCACATTTGCGACCGAATCTTTGAGTACAGACTTACAGGGGACCTGTCACACTTTGAGGATATCTTATTGATATACCATCAAAGTGCGAGATGGGAACTCCTCTTCAAGCTTTACTTATATGGGGCTACGTTGCAAACTGTGTTGTGCTTGATGGTAAGTAACCTTCATGTATGGACACCTTGGCACCACACACTCACTGGGGTCCATTGGGCACTGATAGTATCCTTTTGTATGAGCTATGTGGCTTGGTATTCATTATAATGTTGGAAACCCCTTCAAGTCTGCATCCAAATAGGTCTTTGAAGTGTGCACCTCTTTTTTTATTTTTGTCCATGCTTTGCAATAGGATCACTCTCACCCTAAGCTTCTGTATTAGCCTCTTTCCACACCGTGTTTCGCAGTGTGCCTCCAGTGTTCTCATTGGAATGGACACCTTGGTTGTATATGATTAACAGATCCTACTGAGCAGTATCTGTCTATAGTTGGCTCCAATGTTAAAGGGAATCTGTCGCCAATTTTTTTTTTTTTTATTAAATCAAGACCCCGATCCGTATTCTTTTCTTGTTAAACGTTTTTATTTTCTGACTGTAGATGTCTCAATTCAGTCGTCTGAATTATGGGGACAGCATTTTTGCCTGCGCTGCTTTTAGCAGCATTTAGATTCTTTACAGCAGCTACACGGACATAGGAGCCTGTGAACAGGAGCAGATCCACTGACTTCTATAGGAGAGTTTCCTAGTCCTAGTGACCTAGGAAGAAGTCAGTGTGCGGGAGGGGGGTGGGGAGGTTAAAGGGTGAGCTGTGACTATCTCCTATTGTGACTGGTGGATCCTGCTTTAACTATACACATTGGTGTCTCCTTTTTGTTTGACCCTCCTTGTGCTGATAATGAGCAGACTACGGAAAATCTCTCTCTTCAGAACAGGAAGTGTCAGACAATTATTAGGCCTAGTGGCCAAAATGAAAACTGCAGGACTTAAGAATTATTACAAAATATTGCAAGTGATATGGAAAATGTAAAAAAAAAAATAACCAAAAATGCCTAAAAAAAAAGTGATTAACCTAAAAACATGAATTTTTTGATGACCCATTGCCTTTAAATGTCTCCTGTGCAGTATGGTGTAAGTATTGAATGCCTTGGTGTGGACTAACACCATCTACCTTTTGAGTGGAGGCCAGAAAGACCCTCTTTTTGGCTTCCACCTGATAAATGGAGGCTTATGGATCAATTTCACAAATGTACAAATTTTTCTGCGACCTGTGGCACATCACCGAAAAAGCTCAGTGTGAAAAGAGTCTTAGAAAGGAGTTTTTAAAGACAAAGGGCCACATGTATGAAAACTGTCTAGGTCTAAAACTCACTTTGTTGCCCATAGCAACCAATCAGTGCGCCCCTCTCCTTTCATATAGTGCTCTGGAAAAATGAGGAGTGCTCTGATTGGCTGCTATGGGCGACAAAGTGAGTTTTAGACCTGGACAGTTTTCATACATGTGGCCCAAAGTCTTCAATTATAATGTTTGTTAATTTACATTAATATGAGGCATCCACTTTTTTTTTTTTTTTTTTTTTTTCTTCTAGTGTTTAAGAGATTTTTTAGGACTGGTCTAAAATTAAAAAAAGTAAAAAAAACTTCTTCATGTTGATCCCCTACCATTGACATCACCTCTATCATTCAAAAGGCCAATCAAGGGCCTCTGTACTATGTATATCATGTGACCACAGAGGCCAGTGATTGGCTGCAGCATCATGTGAACCATGGACATGATGTCATTGCTGGAGGAGCACCCCTTCTTAGAGGGTTTTTTATGTTTTTTGATTCTTCTTTATTATATCTTAACTACTTAATTTTTGTTCTTTAAAAAGTTTGACAATCTCTTTAAAAGACGCCACTTGTTATGTCGGCAACATGTACTCATCGCTATATGGCTGTCATCCTTCAGTCTTGTGACCTCATCATCCAATCACTCTATTGCTGGGCACGTGCATTAGCAGTTTGTTACTATATTTTTTTTTCCCACTGTGTGACAAATTTATGTAAAAATTCTCTTGGTCCTTGATGCGCACTTGAATTGCCTATTATATGGTTAACATGACTTGTTAGTCTGCTGGGATTAAATGAAACATTTCATTCTTCGTGAACCTGTTACTGGAAATGTGCCTGTTGAGCTTTCCATTTGATCTTTTGCTTTCTGCCTTTTCAGCTGCTGTATCTGTTCCTCTCTTGTCTCCAAGTTCTAACACTCGTTTAATTATCTCTGCTCCAGGGTAGACCCCATCCCTTATGACACTCCCAAACCAGCCGGCCACACGCGTTTTGTCTGCATCTCTGACACACACTCCAGGACAGATGGTATCCAGATGCCATACGGGGACATCCTTCTGCACACGGGCGATTTCACAGAGCTGGGGCTGCCTTCCGAGGTTAAGAAGTTTAATGACTGGTTAGGTAAGGATCTGTTGCTGCCCGGTGACCCCAATTAACCTCCATGTGGCTATCTCGCTTATTGTCTCCTAATTAAATGTAAGCACTTGACTCTATCTGTGGTCGGCCTCTAACCACACTGATGAATTTGCAATTAAAGCGGAATGACATGAAGGGTGTATCGGTTGTACTTTCCCTTTTGTGCTGGAAATATAGAAGACTCCAACAAAATATTGGAGCAGGTGTCTCGGGGTTTTGTTTGGCTAAAATGTATGTCACAAGGCATTATGGGAAAGGAGCGGGGAAGCTCACTGCGCCCTCTAATGGTTGTAACAAATCCTCAATTTACTTCTGATTCACTGAATCTTTGAGAAGCAAAATGGAATATTAGTCAAGCCAATATCACTCATCTACATACGCCGTTTCGGGGTGTTTGCCACTCATCAGTGTAGAGCAGAGCGATACTGGCTTGACTGGGTGGGAGGCAATGAGTGGCTGAGAGAAGGGGAACATCTCTCTGAGCAGACTGGTGCAAAAGAGGATGAAGGGCTGGAGATGCCGAATGCAGTTAAAGTAGAACTCCGTGCACTGCTGTAAATTACAGGGAATTGAATATTTATTCTTAATAGAGCTGCTGAGGGGGCAGGACGCCGCTGTCAAACTACGGTTTAAACATTTTATTTTTTTAGTTAATTTTTTCTTATTCAAAGCTTTTTTTTAAGAAAATTTCAACCTACAATGAAAAAAGGAGAGAAAGCAACAGATATCAACGAAATGATCATATTCATATGCCAAATATACAGACCCTGGACCTCATGTATCAAAACCGTGTAAGGTTTGTTCACCCGGCGTATTGTGGTTTGTACTGTACGCACTGCAAAACGCCGGGTTTTTTAGAAGTGCGCGCTGATCAGGGGGCCGGCCCCATTCACTTTCATGATCAGTGGCATGTGAGCGCCGCAAAGAAGTGACCTGTCAATTCTCTCTTCCAGCGTACAATATGCGCACATTGTACCCCAACGGAGATGGACGTAATTCATAGCGCTCTGAGAGCTATGAATTACCGTAATTGCGGGACACATTTGGCTCGTATTAGAGCACAAATATGCAGCAAAATGCGCCCCGCAATTACGCCGTGTGAACATGATCTTTGGGTATGTTCATAGAGAACTATGGATTACGCCTCCTCTCCCCGGGCGTACAATACGATGAGTCTATGGGGCTGGCGGGTGGCCAAACTCCACCCCCCCCCCTCCGTGTCGCGGGAGTATGCACTGATAAGCTCGACCCAAACACCCGGCGTAATTGCGGGGCGTACTGTATGCCCCGCAATTACGCCGTGTGAACATAGCCTTAGGGTGCGTCCACACGGCGTAGACAAAATATAGGTTGTATTTTCCAACTGGTATTTTGTCACTTTTTGGATGCAAAGGGGGACATTTTCAGGCCTCGGTTTGTGGTTTCAGCCATCCCCCTTTGCATTGAACAGTTTATGCTGCGAAAACTGAGCGGAAGAATTAACAGGTTTTTTTTTGTTTTTTTTTAGACGGTTGGATTTGTGGTCAGAAATCTGAGCAATGTAGACTATAGCTCGGATTTTCTATTAAAGTCTATGGGGATGGTTGACAGTGGAAAACCGTCTGAAAATCCAACTGAAAACCAGGGCCGTGTGGATGGACCCTAAGGGGCCGTTCACACAGCTTATTCTGGGACTGATTCCAGCCGTACTGCGTGCCGTATTTGCTCTGCAATACGGCTGGAATCCGTCCCAGGCATTATGGTAATCCACAGTTCTCATAGAGAACTATGGATTACGTCTCCTCTCCCTGCTTGGCGAATCCGCTGAGCGGAGAGAAAGTGACATGCACGTTATTTACAGCGTGTACGCGCCGTGAATAATGAGTGTCTATGGGGCCGGCGAGCTGCCGCCCCCGCCCAGCCCCCGCTGCACGGCAGCCGACGTAATTGCGGGACGGATTTCGCCCCGCAATTACGTCGGCTTTAAGCTGTGTGAACTAGCCCTAAGGGTTAGTCCACGCAGCATGGTGTTTGTCAGTTTCAAAATCTGAAAACAGACTGTCAACCATCCCCATTGACTTCAATAGGAAAGCTGTAGTCTACATAGCTTGGATTTTCTGACGGTCGGAATTAAAATCCGAAACGGTCTAAAAAGAAACCTGAACATGCACATTCTTCTGCCAGATTTTAGGGCGGAAAATGTACTGTTCAGTGGTTTAGGGGGGACAGACAAATCCACAAGCCGGCTCCCTAAACGGTCAAAAGACGATAAAATCCGAGCGGTAGTTTATCTATACTGTGTGGCCGTACCCTAACAGTAGGGCTATGTTCACACGACTGCCTTGGACGCTGATTCTGATGTGGATTCAGCGCTGAATCTGCCTCGGGATCAGCGTCCAATGTGCCTGGAATCTGCCTTACATTGTTCCTTATGGAAAATCAGCCTTATTCACAAGAAGCTGAGTTTCCTCAGTGATGATTTATTGTCAGCGCTGAAAAAAATCGACCTGTCCATTCCTTAGTCTGGTTCTGCACTGAATCCTCTTCTCACATTATAGCGTATAGGAGGTGGAAAATCCACATCAAATCCTAGTCTGAAATCTGCACTTACAGGTGCAGATTTCAGGCAAGGATTTGGTGCCCAAAATCTGCATATCACAAGGCATTATGGTAAAGGAGCTGGGAAGCTCACTGCGCCCTCTATTGGTTGTAACAAATCCTCAATTTACTTCTGATTCACTGAATCTTTGAGAAGCAAAAAGGAATATTAGTCAAGCCAAGATCGCTCATCTACATACGACGTTTCGGGGTTTTGCCCCTCATCAGTGTAGAGCAGAGCGATACTGGCTTGACTGGGTGGGAGGCAATGAGTGGCTGAGAGAAGGGGAACACTACACACCTTAACTGGTGCTCTCCATAAGTGCTCTCAAAATCTGCAGTGTGACTGTACCCTTTGATTATCTTTGTTGCTTATGGCAACAAATCAAAACTCAACTTTAATTTTTCCGAGCAGTATAAAATCTGAAAGCTGAGCTCTGGTTGGTTGCTGTGGGCAACAAGGACAGTCTTCGTGTTAGACAGTTTTGATAAATGAGGTCCGGTAACTTTATCATTTAATGTCAGTCAGTTTTTACATCATTGATAAAAAAAATAAAAAAAAAAAGGGAGAGAGAAAAGGGAAAAAAAGGCTGTTCTAGAATGTATCCTGTTTCCCCAAAAATAAGATATTCCCTGAAAATAAGACCTAGTGCAATTTTTTTCAAGCTTAGAAGTATAACGCCTCCCCTAAGAATAAGACCTAGCGCAAGTCATTGCTACAGCTCCCCCCACGCCATTAGCATTAGCAGATCATTTAGATAGGTCTTTACTTACCTTGTGGGGAAGGCGACCTGGACAAGAGGTGCTCATTTAAGGAAAGTGCTATTGCTGGACATGAGAGATTGGGGCCAATGATTCTAAAAGAAATGTTGTGACGAGAAATTCATCATGAAATTCAGGGATTGGAGAGTGATGATGATGACATGACCGTCTTTGAATAAATGTTGGTTTTTGTTCATGAATACCAGGATCTGTAAATGTACCATTCACCATGGAAATAGAGTCCCAAGAAATTCTTAATTGAATTGAGAATTTGGCTGGTTATGCTGATGTCTATGATGACAGGACTACAGTATGTTAATAAATGTTGATTTTTTTTTTATTTTTTTTTTGTTTAACAATAAATGTGAAATCTAGTTCATAAAACAAATGTGAATTTTTGTTCTTGGAAAAATAAGACATCCCCTGAAAATAAGACCTAGCGCGTCTCTAGAAGCAAAAAATAATATAAGACATTGTCTTATTTTCGGGGAAATAGAGTAGATTTCAATATATTTTAATAAACTCTTACGATGATAACTTAAGTATTTAATATGTTGTTTGTCTGTATATATGTATATTTTCTTGCTAGAAAAGCTTCCCACATATTCACAGGTTATGTATCGTATTGCAGCTCAGCTACATTCACTTCAATAGGGTTGATCTGCAATACCACATACAAACTGTGAATAGAGGTGGCACTGTTTTTGCAAGAAAGTAGCTCTATTTTCAAATTCTTGCCTTTGTGCACAAACATTTTTTAAATGCAATATTAATTTTTTTTTCATAAATACAATATTGAGCAATTTTCTGAATAGTCTTTAGTAAGAAATTTCTATTGTGCTGCTTTGGAGTATGTGCAAGTCCCCCACATGGCTGGCTGCCCTGCTACATCTCAACAAAATGTTTGATGTTATGTGGTTATATTTCCATGACTGCATAGAAAACATGGCTGCTTTCTTTACGTGCCAATGTTCTCCTAATTATACTGGATTTGAGAAAATGTTGCTGTTTACTTGCAAAAAGAGCGCCCCATATGCCCACAGGATATGTGTGGTATTCAAAGGCGTAACTAGAATTCACAGGGCCTCGTAGGAAAAGGAGATGGGCTCCACCACCTAATGACCGCAAAGTAATAAAGCAGCAATAATTAAAGATATAAATAATATCGCCATATATAAAGGGAACTCGCATAGTCGTGCTGGAGGGCAGAAAACCGCCAACTATTTGTTTCCTACAAAAAGAAACAAAAGTTCTCAAACCGGAATGGGGCCCCAAAACAGCTGCTCTGCTTTTTAAAAAAAAAAAAAAAAATTATTGCCACATATCTACAAGTGATGCTTATGGCAGGTCATCTTTATTGAAGTGAATATAGTTGATCAACAATAATCCTTATACTGAAAATAGCTGCTTTCTTGCAAAAAATCTGCAATACCACATACAAACTGTGGATAGAGGTGGCACTGTTTTTTTCCAAGAAAGCAGCTCTATTTTCTAATCCTGGACTTTTTGTACTATTTTTTTTTTATTAATATTATTATTTATGTGCTTCAGAAGTGCACAAGTAAGAAATTTTCTAAATAGTCTTCTAAAAATTTTCGGCTATTTTGCTGCTTAGGAGTATGTGCAAGTCCTCCACATGGCTGACTGTCCGGCAACATCTCAACAAAATTTCTGATATGTGGTTATATTTCCATGACTGCATAGAAAACATGGCTGCTTTCTTTACGTGCCAATGTTCTTCTAATTATACTGGATTTGAGAAAATGGTTGTTTACTTGCAAAAAGAGCACCCCGTGTGTCTACAGGTTGTGTGTGGTATTGCAGCTCCTCTTTATTGAAGTGAATGTAGTTGATCTGCAATACCACACACAACCTGTGGATAGATGTGGCATGGTTTTAGCAAGTAAGCTTCTGATTTGATAGTTATGTCTCCATATTTACATAGAAAACATGACTACATTCTTATGACTGAAGGTGGTACTCATATTGGGTTACAGGAAACGGCTGCTTTCTTGAAAAAGAGTGTCACATATCTACAAGTGATCCATATGTCAGGTTTATTGAAGTGAAAATAGTTGATCTACAATACTCATTATACTAGGTTTGAGTAAAATGGCTGCTTTCTTGCAAAAAGAGCGCCCCATGTATGCACAAGGTATGTGTGGTGTTGCAGTTTATCTGCAATACCACTCACAACCTCTGTGTAGATGTGGCACTGTTTTTGCAAAAAAGCTTCTGATTTTATGTGGTTTATTTTCAGAATTGCAGAAACAACATAGCTGTTTTCTTGCAAAAAACAGCACCACATCTATTCACAGTTCAACTTTATTGCGGTGAATGTAGCTGAGCTGCAATACCACAGCAAACCTGAAGACAGATGTGGCACAATTTCTTTTTCAAGAAAGCAGCCAAGTTTTATTTGTGGTTATAGAAATATAACCACATGAGAATCAGTATAGACTCTTCCATGCATTGAAAACATGGCTTCTTTCTTGCAAAAATAGCACCACAACTGTCCACAGGTTATGTGCGGTATTACAGCTCAAGCTTATTGAAGTGAATGTAGTGTAGCTGCAGCACCACACACAACCTGTAGATAGATGTGGCATTGTTTTTACTCTACATAGAATACATGGCTGCTTTCTTTATGACCCAATACACTCTCTCTTATACTGAATTTGTGAAAATGGCTTTTTTTTTCAAAACGAACAAAAAAAAAAACAGCGCCCCACATGTCCATAGGTTATGTTTGGTATTGCAGGTCATCTTTATTCAATTGATTGTAGCTGAGCTGCAATAAAACCTGTGGAAACAGGTGCCAGTGTTTTAACAAAAAAGCTTCTAATTTTATGTGGTTATATTTCCATATTCACATAGCATACATGGCCGCTTTTTTATGAACCAATGTACTGCGCCTACACATGTATTACAGCTCATCTTTATTTAAGTGAATGTAGTCAATCTGCAATACCACTGTTTTTGCAAAAAAGAAACAGCACCACCCCTGACCACAGGCTATTTGTGGTATTGTTGTCAAATGGAGCTGAACTGCAATATCACATAACCTATGGACAGATAAGGCACTATTTTTGCAAGAAAGCAGCCATATTTTTGATGCAGTTGTGCAAATACAACAACATAAGATCAGAAGCCCGTGGAGGATGAATATAGATCCATAACTGCATAGAAAACAAAGCTGCTTTTCTGCAAAAACGGCACCATACCTGTCCACATTACATGGGGTCTTGATGACCTTTTATCCTCTTCTTCTTCTGGATTTGAGAAAATAGCTGTTTGCCTGCAAAAACAGCACCACACCTGTCCACAGGCTGTGTGTGTTATTGCAGCTCAACTTTATTGAAGTGAATGGAGCTGAGCTGCAATACCTCACTCAACCTGTTGACGACTGTGGCACTATTTCTGCAGATAAGCAGCCATGTTTTCTATGCAGATATAGATAGATATTCTGCATAGAAAACCACATCAAAACATAAGCCCATGGAGGATGGACCTATAGACTATAACTGGTATCATGGTACCTTCATAAATCGATGTCCTCCCTCTTATACTTGATTTAAGAAAATTATTCTAATTATTTTATTTCTTTTTGAGGGCCATTAAGTCCAGGGCGCTGTACAACCAAAGGGGTTCAAATATCTAATCTGAGACCAGGAGAAATACAATATTGGCACTAAATAACAAGCTGGTAGAGGACCCTGTCCACGAGAGCTTACAATCTATAATGTAGGAGAGTGGAGACAGAAGGTGAGGGTCGGAGATGTTTGCATTATGGGGGCAGCAGGGTTAGAGTTATGGTTTTCTTGCAAAAACAGCACCCCACGTGTCCACAGGTTATGTGTGGTATTGCAGCTCAACTTTATGAAAGTGAATATAGAAGAGGTGCAATACCACATATGACCTGTGCTTAGATGTGGCGCTGTTTTTCCGTAACAAAAGCCAAGTTTTCTATGCAGTTATGGGTCCATACAGATGTCTGCTCCTAATTTTATGTGGTTGCCATAACTGCATAGAAAACATGACTGCTTTCTTGCAAAAAAAAAATAGTACCACACCTATCCACAGGTTGTATTGTACTGCAATACCATACATAATCTGTACACAAGTGTGGTGCATTTTTTTGCAAGAAAGCAGCCATTCCTTCAAATTCAGTATAAGGGGGAGTACATTGGATCATAAAGGAACCATGCAGCAGCAGCCGCCTTACAGTTTCTATTTTATAGCCCTCAAGGGGCTCAGTGTACTGTCATACGGGGTCCCAATCTGCATTTATGTGGAAATGATATCTACATGAGCCCTTGGATGTCTGTAGTAATAATCCAGAGGCTGCAAAATATAAAAGGCTCTCAAATATTAAAATTGTTACAAAAATTACATATTCTGGATTTTGCATCCTCTATTTGAAGTCCGGTTCCACCATTGCTCGAGCTGTAGGGAGTTTGATAGAAACCTCCTAACCTTGCCGTTCCTGTAGCGTTCCTTGTACACTTTGGCTCTATAGCAGGAACCAGTACTGCATACAGTATATGCCAACCTATGCCAATGTTTTCCCTTCTGAACTATGCAAGGAGCCAACAGACCATGTAAAAGGCCATCAAACCAATCTGGTCGTGGGCACTGAACCGGGTCTTGTGTCATCATGGTCAGTGGCTGTAATGAGGGTTTTATCACAGCCGCTGATCAATATGACCAAATGAAGTGTTTGAGGCTCACTGGGCTGTAATTATAAATCCGGGGCTGGAGGGGCAAGGATCCCAATGTCAGAACAGAGATACTCTGCAGATGAGCAGAAATAGTATTGTAGCCCATACTGTGCCACCATACTGGTGCAGGTTTCAGCCTGGGCTACACTGGCCACTTTTTTAGCACTACTTACTGATTTTAAAGGGGTTTTCTCACCATGCTGTTACACCGAGTCAGAAGCGGTTTTCCACTCGCTCTCCTCTGGCTGGGGGTGGTTCATTAGCAGCGATAAGCATATTCAGCTTCTAGCCCAGCCACTATGCTGACAGTACAGGAGATTGTTGTCTTTAGTAAACACAAGGTATACTTGGTTTGAGGACTGAATACATGGTTTTTATCTTAAGCTAATCTTGTTAGAGTTAATTAGTTTTTCTACGTAGCTCAGTCCCATCAGTCAATTAATGGGGTAATGTCACTCCTTGCTCTCTCAGCTAAACAGATAAGCGTATGATCTGGTATGCAGGTTACCATAGAGACCTGTGTGCACTCAGAGCACATAAAAGAAACGCTTTTATCTCATGACTAAAGTAAAATCTATTGAACAATGTATTTAGAAAAAGGTCTTCATTTAATTGTCCCTTCATGCTGAAAGTTCATCTCTGTAGTGAGAAAACCCCGTTGCCGTCCACAGGATTATATTCCTTAGATTGCAGCTGTTAGGCAGGGATCACACGGCTTATTCACGGCGTAATTGCGGGACGTATTTCGCCCACAATTACGCCGTGTGCTCGGGGGCGTGGGTGCCGGCAGCCCGCCGGCCCCATAGACATTCGTTATTCACGGCGCGTACACGCCGTGATTAATTGACATGTCACTTCTCTCCCCGCTCACCGTAATGTGCGAGCGGGGAGAGGAGGTGTAATCCATAGTTCTCTGAGAATAATGACTGGGATGTATCTCGCCCCGTATTTAGCGCAGTGCGGCGCAAAATACGGGGCGAGATACGTCCCATTCATAGCCGTGTGAACATAGCCTTAAAATTAATGAGTAGCATGATTATTATTTTATTCATTTATATACAGTAGCATTGACCTGTTGGTACAGGGAGTGATGAGTCTTTGAAAATCCCTACAAACACCCCAAAACACATACGGATAGGTTAATCTGGAATGTAGATTGTGAGCCCCAAAGGGGAGAGGGGCCAATGTGAATGATGACAATCTCCATACAGCGCTGTGCAATAGAACAGCACTATATAAATGAATAAACTATAACCGTAGCCGCCACAGCATCCGCTATAGCAGTGTTCCCCAACTCCAGTCCTCAAGGCCCACTAACAGGTCATGTTTTCAGGATATCTCACAGAATGCACTGACAATAATTATTTCACCTGTGCAGCATAATTAAATCACCTGTGCAATGCTAAGGAAAGCCAGGAAACATGACCTGTAGGTGGGCCTTGAGGACTGGAGTTGGGAACCCCTGCGCTATAGGGTCCAGAGATTGATGGGACCCACTCAGGAGGAAGAACCTACCTTTTTGTGGAGAAGCTGGTGGCTTTCTGCTATCTAGCCTACAATGTATATTCCCTGATAAAGGACGGTATTATTTATGCCTTTAATTATTGCTATTTTACTGCAGTCTCAATTTCCTGTCACTAATTGGAGGAGGCCCTTGTCATTTTGCTATGGGACCCTATGAATGCTAGCTATACGCTTGCTTCTCACATATATGAAATATACTAATTTATGAAAACCTGTTTAAGTTCCTTATAAAATCATTTTCTCAAATCCAGTATAATAAGAATTATTGCAGATCAACTATATTCACTTCAATAAAGATGACCTGCCATATGGATCTCTTGTCGATCTGTGGCTGTTTCTTCAAGAAAGCAGCTGTTTCCTGTAACCCTATATAAGGAGGAGTACCCTTTGGTCATAAGAATGTAGTCCTGTTTTCTACTGTATGTAGATATGAAGACATAATAACCACATCAAATCGTAAGCTTTCTTGCTAAAACAATGCCCCATCTATCCAAAGGTTATGTGTGGTATTGCAGATCAACTGCATTCACCTCAATAAAGAGGAGCTGCAATACCATACATACCCTGTGGACACGAGGGCCGACATGTATGAACGGGGCTGCGCTAGAAGTCTGGTGTCTTTTCAGCCCGACATCAGACTCAGCCCCGTTCGCTATAGTGTTAATTCGCTTGTACGTCAATATTAGGCGCATTACAGAGCGCCCGCGGCTCTTTGTAATGCACCTGATTTCGGGGGGGATGCGTGAGGCAGGGCGCACTAGAACCGTACGAAGCTATAGATGTATAGCTTCAGTACGGCAATTCTAGGCGCATTACTGCTGGAACAGGTAGAGCACTTTCAGAGCGGTTTACCTGAGCCAGAATTGTCATCTTAGCGCTAGAATGCGCCTGATTTATGACCCGCTGTAGACCAGGTTCATAAATTCAAGCGCATTGTACACTATTCTTATGCACTTAAAAATTGGTGTTTAAGCGCCATAAATCATACATGTCGCCCATGGGGTGCTCTTTTTGCAAGCAAGCAGCCATTTTTTCAAATCCAGTATAAGAATGTAATATGGGTTTTACAGAAAGCAGTCATGTTTTATATGCAGTCATGGAAATATAACAACATAACATCAGAAGTTCTGTTGAGATGTTGAAGGACAGTCAGCCACGTGGAGGACTTGCACATTCTCCACAGCAGCTAAATAGAAATTTTTTTTTATTAAAGACTATTTAGAAAATTGCTTAATTTTGTACTTCTGAAGCACATAAACAATTAAAAGCAATTGGTGTAAAAAGTCCAGAATTAGAAATCTGAGCTACTTTCTTGCAAAAACACTGCCACCTCTATCCACCGTTTGTATGTGGTATTGCAGATCAACTTTATTCAAGTGAATGTAGCTGAGCTGCAATACCACAATTAGCCTGTGAATGTGTGGGAAGCTTTTCTTGCAAGAAAGCAGCCATTTTCTCAAATCCAGTATATTAAGGAGCACATTGGGTCATAAAGAAGGCAGCCATGTTTTCTTTGCAGTCATTGAAATATAACCACATAACATCAGAAGCTCTGTGAAGATGTTGCAGGACAGTCAGCCATGTGGAGGACTTGCACATACTCCACACCAGCAAGATAGTAGAATTCTTTTTTATTTTATTAACGACTATTTAGAAAATTGCTTAATTTTGCACTTTTGAAGCACATAAACAATTAATAAAATTAGTGCAAAAAGTCCAGGATTAGAAAATAGAGCTACTTTCTTGCAAAAACAGTGCCACCTCTATCTACAGTTTGTATGCGGTATTGTAGATCAACTTTATTGAAGTGAATGTAGTTGAGCTGCAATACTACACATAACCTGGGAAGGCCTTTCTTACAAGAAAGCAGCCGTTTTCTCAAATCCAGTATATTAAGGAGTACATTGGGTCATAAAGAAAGCAGCCATGTGTTTGATGTAGATATGGAAATATAACCACATAAAATCGGAAGCCCACGGAGGTTCAGAATGGACCCATAACAGGATATGGCTTACAAGAATGAGTCCTTATGCAGTACATAAATTCTAGAGCGGTGACCAGCATGCTAAACCCAGGCCGTTGGCATTAGGCTACATCCTAAATGGTCTTCATGCCAGATAAATAATCTATATTGGTTTTGCATAGAAGTCTCCAGACCGTGCAGAGAATGACCTTTGTGGTCACTTAGTGACTGAAAAGGTCTGTAGGATAATTTATTTGCATTGTTTTCATATGAACATGCCCCTTGGGCCCTGTAACTCGGCAGTCACTTGACCTTGGCAATTGTTAAATGCTTTAAACACAGTTAGTTTAAATAATTGTTTTCATTTGATCTGCAGTGACCTGAACGCGGGAGAACACGTCCTCGCAGTGTCAGGATCATCTTGCAGTTCACTTCTCCACACTCTCGAGCTGGATTTTTGTTGGGTATTCAGTTATACTAATTGGCTGGAGTATTGCTCTCTTCCTGCGTAGACTGAGGTTCACGCCAAAGAAATTTGCCAAACTGTGAGTGTGCCGTGTGAGCACAGGTCATATAAAACTTTATAGAAGGGGGGCGACACTTTCCCCCTTTACTGAAAAAATTTAGGAAAAATTAGGGGTTTTTTTAAAGGATTTTATTTTTACCGTATTAAAAGCGGGCTGAGAACATACACGGGTTCATGCAACCCCAAGTGACCCTAATAACCTTTTTGCCTACAATGGGGGTACTTTAATTTTCCACCTCGGCGGGCGAAAGGAACCCCTTTTTTAAACCCCCTTTCCCTTTACGCGGGGGGTTTTTGTTTTTTCCGCATTTGTTTATTCCTCCTGTAACTTTTTATTTCTCTGTTAATAAAGACCAGGGGGTTCAAATTAATTTTCTTTTTCAACGTAGCTTTATTGACAAGCAAGAAAAAACAAATCCCAACGAAATTTTTTACGGGAACATACTTAATTACATGAGCATATAATTTTCAAAAAAAGAAACCCTCAAAAATGGTAAAAACCATAAATTTCTGTAGGAAATATTTCGTTTTTTGGGTTACACAAACCAGGGGGGGAAAGGAGGGAGGAAAGGGGGATGGGGAAGGGGGACAACAACAACAAGAGGACAAAACACCAAAAACCAAAAAAAAAGCAAAAAAAAAAAAAAAAAAAGGGGGGGAAGGGGGGGGACACAAAGGGAGGGAAAGGTAGGCAGGGGGGATGGGGCATCACAATAAGGCTAGTGAGGCTCTATAAAAGAAAGGGAGTTCCCAAAAATCGCCCAAGCAATAAAATTTAGCGTCTATTACTCACTTTGGGTATTTTTGTTGAATGTGGGGAAATTTATTTTGCTCCAAAGTAATGAAAATACTTAAAAAAAGAACATTCAACCCAAAAAAAAAAAACCAAGGGCATTAGAAAAAAAAAACACCCTCCTGACTCCTCGGACCCCGCCCCGGCCAGCCCCCCCCCCCCCCCCCCCCCCAATCGTTTAACCGAAAACCCGGAGACTTTGCTTCATTTTGTCGCCCTCAGACCCGGGAACCCAAAACCACGCCGTACATCTCACCCCAAATTTGTCCGGAAACTCCGGCACGGCAGTAAACACATCCACCTTCTCCATTCCCTGGTATTTGTCCCAAAGACTGCATCTAAAATCCCCGGGAAATCTCCCCCATCCCTAAAGCCCAAGAAGATCTCAAAAAACCACCCCCATTTGGGGGGGGGTTTTGTGTAGACCCCCCTTTTCCTCGGGATGGTTTTCTTTCGCAGCTACCAGTAGGAAGGGACTACCCGGACTTCCCCTGAGACTGCGCATAGGTATAGGAAGGTTTAAAGAGGGGGAAAACCGAGGGATCATCTTGCAATCTGTTTGCCTGTGATCATTTAAATTAATTTTCCAAAACCCTTTTCCCCAAAAAGGGGAGGGAATCTCTGTGCATCCCACCAGATGGGGGGACATTGTGCCTGGGGGCTAGTCCCACCCTCCAGCAATTAGCCCGGGCCCCCTGGGAAGGGGTGCGGGGGAGCGGGGGCCCCGTACCACTTTGAAAAGCCTTTAAAATTGGGGTTCCAAATTTCTGCAGGAGGAAGATGTTTTATCCCCAGGCTTTGGTCCACCCATCTGCACTGTAGGGTGTCACCCAACTCCCTCCCCAGCGGCTTGGTAATTGGGTGGTTATCCAGACACGCCCTTTCCAGAAAAAACCCGAAATTTTTGCGATATCAAAGGGACTATGGGGTGTTGCTGAAAACAGGGGAGTCTAAAATTTTGGTCAGTGGCCTAACAAATCTACTTCTTTTTTTAACATAAAAAAAATGCCTAAGTTTCCCATGTACTAAAGCCAGACGTTGGGTGCCCATTTCTGCAATATAACAAAAGTCTTCAACTGTTTAAAGGAGGGGGAGGGGGTAAAATTTCCCCTAAAGGTTTTTTTTTTTTTTTTTTCCGCGGGAAACATCGCGAACAGAAAAAAGGGGATGTTAATATTTAGGGAGGCTTTTACCCTTTAGGGGGTGAGGGGCCCAAATTTGGTTAAAAAAGATGATTTTACTCCCGGCTCTGGGATATGCAAAAAGGAAGTGTTTTCAAAACCAAAGGGGCACCCGGGGAAAACCCCGCACTTTTTAAATTCTAGAAGTGCCCAAACCCAAAGGGGAAACCGAAGATAGGGGTACACCCCCACTCTCCTCTTCCACCTTCCCCAGCTTTTTATTCTTTTTTGGGGGGGGAATCCTTTCAAATATCCTACACAGCCAAAGGGCTACTTTGGTTCCCGTTTGGCCCCGGGGTATTCCCAAAAAACTCCCTCTCCCCTTTTGGGCCCTACCCTAGGATTTCCCTCGAAAATCCGAGGGTTTTTTTTTTGGGCCCAAAAAAATTTTCTTGAAATTTTTTAAATTAAATTTGGGAAAAAAGGAGTTGGGGGGAGTCAATTTGGGGATAGTTTGAAATAAGTAAAGTAACCGGGGCAAAAATATTCATTTTTACGATTTTAAAATTTCCCTATCCATGAGAAATCCTTACCTCCCCATTTAGAGAGATCTCCCTTTCCCGCGTTTGAAGCAAATGGAGAAAGTTTAATTTTAAATATTTTATTTGCTTTGGGTGGGGATTTTGCCCCCCAGGTAAAACAAAGATTCTTTTAAACCCACGTAAAGGGGAAAAAAAATTTCCCGTGCCTAAAGGGTTTGGGGATTCCCTGGAACATTAAGGGTCTACTCCCTTTGAGTAGTTCACCTTAAAAAATTTCTAAGTTCCCCCAAGCTTTCTATTACCGGGATCAGGGCAGGGGGAAGACAATAGTGGGCGGATTTTACAAAAAAATCATCGGCAAATGCCGGGACACTTTTACTGCGATCCCTTGATGGCGATTCCCTCAATGTCATCCGATGCCCTATTTGCCTGCAGTAGAACTCCTTTGGGTTAAAATAGAGGGGGGGAAAAAGGGGCAACCCCGTCTGGTAAAAACCCCCCTTTCCCGGGTTTATAGGGGCCCCAGACGCAACCATTTTCCCTAATTTGGAAACCAAGGGGCCCCCCCTAAAGAGCAAATATTTTTGTCTCCTCAGGGGCCTTTCTCCGGCGCCCGAAAAGCGCAGAAATCCAGAAAGCCCCCCCGTCCCACCCTGTCCCAACGCCTTTTCGCGTTTAAAGATTAAAAGCATCAGAGGGGACCTTTTTTCTCCCCGGGGATAATGAATTTAAAAGAAAAAGTTTTTAGGGTATTATCCCTAGCTTCCCTGGTGGGGACGAAAACCCAAAACCCGATCCAAGTGAATGAATCAGGCGGGAACCCCCCAGAGAGCCTTTAAACCCCCAAAATTTTTTCATTTTAGGGTTTTGTGTCCGGGGTTTAGCAAGGAGATGGGGCCCATAATTGGGCCCCAATAAAAGGGGCTTTATCTGGCTTGGGGATCACCCTTTATTACCGCCCGTAAGAAGGCCGGGGGAAAGGGTTGTTTCCCGTGAGGAAACCCAAATTTAAAAAAGGCCATAATGGCTCCCCAAATTTAGTCTTTAAAAAGTAATTTTAAAAAATTGCTGTAAAACCCCTCAGGGCCAGGGGTTTTCCCCATTGGGAGGCTGGCAAAACGCCTGATTTCAGGGTCCGCCTCCGAGAAGGAGATTCCCCCCTGGAAATCTATCACGCGGAACACCCTGGGAGCAAACCTTTTTTCCCCAAACCCCTCAGGCCCGAGGGCCCCCCCCCTGCCCGGGATTTTATTTCAGTTTCCAAAAAAACTCCGAAAACCCGCTCGAATTTGGGGGGGAGGTCGTAAATGGCCCCTCTGCCCCTTTCCCTTTAAAAGAGGGGTATATAAAGCTGCCCTCCTTCCCCAAGAGACCCCCCGCCAAAAAAAATCCTACTTGGCTTAATTTCCCACATATAATATGAGCCCGGGACAAATTTGCTTGTACCTAGCCGATTTCTTTTTCAAGGGGCAGCCGAAAATTTTATGCTGACTTGCAACAGGTCACGAAAGGGCAGTCTCTGCCAGGGAGGATTTTTTGCGCGCTCTCCCAAAAGGCAAGCTTAGTTAAAAGGGTTTGCAAGCTTCCCGCCGCTTCCCTCTTAAGTCTGGCGCCGTGTTTTTAAAAAAGTCCCACGTGCAAAACCCCTTAAGTGACTTCCCCCTTGTAGATAGGGGGTTTTTTCATTTTCCCCTATCCTTGACAAAATTTTTAAAATTTTTTTTGGGGAAAATCCCCAGCAAAAGGGCCCAATCATTTAAAAAAGCGATTCATTTTAAACCTCCAAAAAAAACGTTTTTCCCAGGCTGGTTCCCGGGAGAATAACTCACAATTTTATGGGGCGTGGGCCGAGAGCAGTATGTTACCAATTTCTAGCTTTCCCCAGCCTTTGGGGAAAAGGGCATTTTTGTAAAAAATATAGTCTATGGGGGAAAAGCTTTTATTTTGGGTGTGAGTAGAATGATTTTTCCTTTTTTCATTTTGGGGTTCAAAGCTCCATACGTCACATAATTTTTTAGTTGAAAGCAAGGGGTTTTTCCCTATTTTGTTTTTTGTTTATTGAAGGAGAAAAGGAATGCCCCGTCCCCCGGGAAACGAATTTGGGTGAGTGTTTAAATTTTAAAAACTCCGCAGAGAAAATTAAAACCTGCCCTGGGCAAACCCCCGTTAGCTCATAAAAGGGTAAGGTGAAGAAAAAAGGGGCCGCAATTCGGGGATATATTTTAAAGCAAGGGTTTTTCATCACCCCACTTTATTAGGTACCCCAATGCAGGTAACGGGTTGGACCCCCTTTTTGCCTTCAGAACTGCCTCTTTCTTCGTGGCATAGTTTCCCACAAGGTTTTTGCAACGATGTCAATTGGTCCCAAAGGGGGCCCCAAAAGATTTGCCAAAAAAAAACCCCCCACACCCAAAACCCCTTTCCCAGCAGCCTAAACCTTTTGATCCCAGGCAGGATGGATCATGCTTTAATGTTTTTAAAACCCAAATTTCCCTGACCCAAACCAATCCAAAATGCCCGCAGCAGAAATCGAGCTCACAACCGGGCAACTTTTTTTCCAATTTTTAAACTGTCCAATTTCGATAGCTTGGGCAAATTGGAGCCTCTTTTTTCCTGTTTTTTAGCGAAAGGAGGGGCCCCCGGTGTGGTCTTCTGCTGTGTACCCTTTTTCTGCCTAAAAGTTCCGCCTTTTACTGGGGCGTTCAAAAATTCCCTTTCGCCTACCTTGGTTGAAAGGGTGGCTTTTGAGTCACTGTTGCCTTTCTATCAGCTCGAACCGGGTTCCCCAAATTTCCCCTTTGACCTGGCACTCAACAAGGAAAATTTCCCGCCCACGGGGACGCCGCTCAGGGAATTTTTTTTTTCTTTTTGGGCCCTTTTATCTGAAAACCCTAGAGATGGTGGGTTGCGTGAAAATCACGGGAAAGATCAGCAGTTTCTGAAATACTCAGACCAGCCCTTCGGGCACCAAAACCCTTTGCCCCTTTTAAAAGGCACCCCAAAATCACCTTTCCCCCCCATACAGATCCCTGGGGTTTGAACTGCAGGAGGGGGGTCTTGACCATGTCTAAAAGCCAAATGCACTGATTTTCCCAAACCATGTGATTGGGATTAAAAAATTAAGTTTTAACGAGAGGGGGGAAGGGTACCTAAAAAATTGGCCAGTGGTGTTATTAACCCCCCAATTTCACACAAAAACAAAATATAGCTTGCCCCCCCCATCCCTTTTTAAAGTCTATGTTCCTGACCGTAAATTTTTATAAAAAGAACACTGCCACCCCCCTTAAGTTTAATTAACGGAGTTGCTCCCTGTGGGAAACCAAACGTTTAAAAATATTTTTTTTCTAAAAGGGGTCTAAATCCCCCGCCAAAAAAAATGGTCCCCCTGCGGGCAGAGGGCCCTGCGTTTTTTGCCGTGCATAGAGTAGAAACCGGGGATCGCTTTTCCGGGATATTAAACCCCCTTAACTTTAAAAGGGAGGTTTTTGGGAAAATCGCCCACCATTGTATGGGCCTCCACACTTTATCCCCGGGGGACGAGGGGGGGCCCCAAACATCAGGGGCGGGGCCCGGGTTTTAAGCCATCAACGTTAAAAACAAAAACCAAATTTTAAAAAAAATACAAAAAAAAACCCCACCCATTTTGGGAACTATAGGGGGCAAAGCAATCTAGAAACCCGCAGCACCCGTTGTTTGAAAATTAAGGGGGCACAGGGGGCTCACTTTTCCCACCTTTTGGGGGTAGATCAAACCCCCTTACCCACAATAGGAAGGTTTCTGAAAGGGCCTTTCCCGGCTGGGGGGGCCCCCAGAGACAGCGTCAGGACCATTTCCCCGGGCCCTTAAGGTTATATTATAAGGAAACAAACCAATTAAAACAGACCCAGTGCCAACTAAAAACCTTTTTAATTACTTTAAAAAAGAGGCCTTTTATAGAAAACTAACACATAATTTTGACATACGTTCAATAAAAAACCCCTAGCGGAGCATTAGCAAAAAAAGACCCCCCCCTTAATAAGGACAAAAAAATTCGTACATAAAAAAACCCTTTTATGGAAAAGCAAGCAAGAAACTTAAGCAGGATAGGAAAAAAAAAAAAGAAAAAAAAACAGTCCCACTTTTAGGCATATACTTCACCAGCGGGGGGGATCAGTTTTTGGGAGCATAAGCCAGTCGCCTTTTAAAAAAAAGGCGGAGCCACCCTTACCACCCTGACCCCTAAACTTTTGAATTCCCTTTTGAGGGCGGGGAAACTCCTGGGGTTATTTCAAAACCCGAGGCGGCCCCCCTCTTACTTGGGCCAAAAGCCCCAAATGGCTACTCGGGGGTCACGGGGGCTACCTGTCCCCAAAAAGGGAAAAGACACTGGGGCGAATTTTAGTGCCATGGTGAAACTTGGCAAAAATCCCCCGGCGACGAAAGATGACAGTCCCCCCTCCTGTTTCACCTGGGAAAGAAAAAGGGGGAACCCCCGCGGGTAAGGGGATCGTCTCTTCCCGCAGGGCCGTAACAAGGGGCCCAGGCCAAGGGCCCGGGGAAAACGCGGGGTTCCGGGAAAGATAGGGAAGAAGCAAGTTTGGAGCCCAAAAACATGATGTTTCGGGCATTTCGTGCTTTTTTTTACTTTCTCTTTTCCCTTTTTGGCGTAATTGTGTTTCGCAAAATTTCTTTTCCCCAGGCCCTTTGAATCATCTTGGTCGGGGGGGGGCGCAACCTCTATGGGCAAGTCCCAAAAATATGTGCCGCTCCCCTCTGCCCAAAAAATTTGAATTGAAGATCTTAGTAAGGGACTGAGCCAGACCCTGTGTTGTGACAGATTCTGGAAAGCCTCGCACCCTAACATTGTTCCTTCTATTCCTGTTCTCCAAGTCATCTAGGTGCTCTATCAGAACAGAGTGCTCGCATTGTTGCTTTTTAACAGAGGTCTGCAGCTCCGCCACTGTGGCCTGGACTGTAGCTTGAAATGTCTCCAGACTCTGCACCCTATTTTGTATAGCTGAAATGTCCTCCTGTACAACATGCAGGTCACGCTGCCAGGCGCTCCTGAGATCCTGTGACAGCGCGGCCAGGTCTGCTTTAGTTGGTATGAGCGTTAATAGTGCCTGCAGCTCCGGGTGTCCCTGCAGAACTCGCATGGCTTGATCCGTGGCACTAGAACATGCAGCAGCACCCATGTCCCCTGGGGCACCAGCAGCAGGGAGAGAGCCACATGCCCCATCCTCCAACAGTGGGGAGGAGGTGTTAGTCCCCAGCAATGGCCAGTCCTCTGTAAGCAGGAGCGTGCCTTCTGCAGCAGGAGACAACTGTGACACTGGGCCTGTAGCAGTTAAGGGGGATCCCCCATCGCTTATAGAATGCCCCGACATGGCTGCCTCAGGGGCGGATATACTAAGCGCCCTTTTCATCCTGGGCGGCAGCGGCGATGCAGTCCCGCTCTGGGGGGAGGAATATGGCGCTTTGTGATGAGCCTCCTTCCCCCTGTCCAGCTGAGCCCACTCTTCTGCCCCTTCTGTCTGGGCCTGCTCCCCACAATCATAGTCGGCTCCCTGTCGCTCCTTACCCCCTCCTGCCGCCGGTGTGGCCATCATTCGCCGTGAGGACGCGCTCTCCTGACTCTGAGTGGGTAGCTCCGGGCTCCTCCTGCGCTCACCGGAACTCCGGGGCCGACTCTCAGCTGAGCACATCTCGCGTGCCTCCTCCTCCGAGCCGCTGCGGTCTCCGGCACTCTCCAGCTCCGGCAGCAGCAGCCGACAGTCCTCCTGCCGCCTCGGTCGCGCCATGTCTCTCGGCTCCTCCCGCTGGTCTCGGCGCCTGCTGCTCCTCTTCAGAGAAGCCGCGGGTAAGTCCAGCGCTGCACGTGTGCGCCGGCAAAATGGCGCCCGCTCCGGGGATGAGGGGGCAGACTCGCTTGCGGATTGCAAGCCCGCCAGCGGAGCAAAATAATTTGAAATGCGGGCATCCGACGCCGGGCGGGTTCCTGCAGCCTTGGGGGTCTTCTTGGCCTTTTTGGGGCTCATAGTGCCTTGGTGGTGGCTCAAAAGTCCGGTGGTCCCAGCGGAGCTCCTACTCCGTGCTGCTGCTCTCTGGCATGCCAAACCACGCCCCCAGTAGTTATCCAAACCACGCCCCCAGTAGTTATCCAAACCACGCCCCCAGTAGTTATCTCAAATTAATTTTCACTAAGGGCCACCTCAGCATTACCATTGCCCTCACAGGACCATGGAGGGTGGCTAGGGTGCCTGGGTGAGATGGTAGAGCTGTGCCACCATCCGTGAGGTGCACGACGGAACTCAGAATCCAAGAAGGTGGCCGCTCCCTTTACTGTCACCCCCATCTCTGCCAAGTGCCAACTGTGTCCTCTAGGGAAAGTAGAGGGACAATGCTCCTACATCTGGACCTGGTTCATCCGTGCTCAACATGTCCAAGCTCTCGTGGGCCACATAAAATGACATGATGGGCCGCACATTTGACACGTATATAAAGACATAGGAGGGTTTGTTTTTTCATTGGACAAAATGTACATTTTAATGGTTCCATTTAGCATACCATATAAGGTACTGAGAACCACCCCCCCCAAAAGAATAAGAAAATGCAGTTTTGAATTATTTTTTATTGTGGGGGGTGGGGTGAAGGGTTTATTTTTATGGTGTTTTTAACACCGTATGTGGCAGTGTTTAATAGGAGTACAGGCAGACCCCAGGTTAAGAATGGGATAGGGACTGTACCTTTGTTCTTAATGAGAACCTGTCACATAGATTATGCCCAACTTGCTAAGGACAAAACACGGTAATGTCAGACCTGCTGTTTCCAGTGCTGTGTCCCTTACTTGAAAACTCCAGTATCTTACAGAATATTTAGTGCTCAAACCCAGGGCTGTGGAGTCGGAGTCGGTGCCTATTTTGCAGGAGTCGGAGTCGTCATAAAAGGGACCGACTCCCAAAATATATAATAAGTTGGTCCCGTTAGTTCGATGCAGTGCAAAGAGCAAAAGGAATTTGGTCCAGCCATTGCTACTGCTCCCATATCTTCAGCCTCATCACATGAGGAGTGTAATTGATGACATGGCGCAGGCAAAGAGCTGCCCCAGCGGAGAAGATCCCGCCCCCAGGGCAAACAGATTTCAGAAAATTTTTTCACCTGCTTTCAAAGAAGTAGAAGAGTTCAACCATTCATTAAAACTGACTGTGGCAGAGGCAATTCCTTTATACCCTGACATTGTTAGAGATGTTGCCCCTGTGGTCACCGATTTGCCCCCAAGTTAGTGTAGAGAGGCCGTTTTCTAGCCTGGAAATAATGAGATCAGATGTGAGGTCATGTATGCAGGATCTGATGGAGGCGATACCATTTCTCAGAACAAATTCAGAGACTCCACAAATGTTCCTGCAGTGTTTTGCATATTTACCATTTTTTGGTGTTCTAAAGTCATATCCAATAAATATATTGTACACTGACAAGCAAAATGGTAACAATGTTTTAAACGTTTGAGACTTTCAGGTTCCATATCTCCCCATCCACTACAGCTTTGTACATGAGGCTCCTGTAATTTTATATACAGTCATCTTACCGATCTACATAAATTTGACTTGCAAGCATTTAGCATCTGCTTAGTTCTCAGATTCTTTCCTGTAACTGCATTGTTACTGTTCTGCTCCTAAAAATCAAAATGTTAATTTGTATTATTTTGTTAGTATTTGGGAAATCTACCTTTTGGTTTTCAGCACTGCCTGAATCCTTCTGGGCTCTGGATCAGATTCAAGCATATCTTGACCAAAATCTGATCCCAGGTCTCTTCTACACATTCCCAGTGTTGGTGCAGACTGGACTTGGATACAAATACAGCTTTTTCTTTAACTCTACCCACAAGTGTTCAAAACATTGTTACCCTTTTGCTTGTCAGTGTCTGTTCTACCTAAATAGCTTGATTATTGTATCATAAGGTGATAAACAGCCTAATGTTACCATTTTACTACAGTAAAGTTATCACTTAAACATGCGCCGTGTATGAGGGAGTCAGGAGTCGGAGGTTTGGGAAATTGAGGAGTCGGAGGCGGGGCTTTGGCTTGCCGACTCCACAGCCCTGCTCAAACCTTCAGTTTTCAGCCAGAAAAGTCAGAGTAATTTAAACCCCCGCCCACTTGAGACTGGCGCCACCCACCTCAACTGATAAACCTATTACTTTGAATAGGTTGAAGCATGTGAATAACTGTCAGCTAGCCACGCCCATAAAAGGCTAACTGGCAGTTATTCACATGCTTCAACCTATTCAAAGTAATAGGTTTATCAGTTGAGATGGGCGGGGCTAGCCTCAGGTGGGTGGGGTTTTAAATTACTCTTTGACTCTCTGACTGAAAACTGCAGGTTTGAGCATTAAATACTCAAACTCCAGTATCTTACAGAATAAGGGACACAGTGCTGGGAACAGCAGGTCTGACACTAGCTTGTGCTGTCCTCAGCAAGGGGGGGTATAACCTAGGTGACAGGTTTTCTTTAAGTTGAATTTATATGCAAGTCGGAACAGGTATATTTGTTTAATGTAACTCCAGTACAAACGTGTTTTTTTTTTTAGTTTTGGATAGTGCAGAAAAGGGTTTTTACATTTGTTTTGCTGTCTGTTCCCCTGTTAAGAAGATTTCATGTCATGTGCTGCTGTGGCATGCTGGAACTTGTCGTTCCACAGCTACTATCTGCTGTGGAACATGGAACTACAAGTGCCAGCATGCCCCAGAAGTCTCTGTTTGTAACTAGCTGACAGATGTAATTTGGAACGGTATAAGTTGAGGGCTTCCTGTAGTAAGATACCATCCTATCATCCTTTTTTTGGCCACCACAGCTGGTCAGCACTCTACAGTCACATCGTGGGGGGGGGTGGGGGGTAATCAGGCCTGCAACAGACTACGGCCCCATTTTGTAATAGTTTAGATAACACGGTCACAATTACCACATCATCTAAATTATGAAATGCCTGGATTGGATTTAGCTCCAGTCCCATCCACTAGAGGCAGATCCAGGCCCTAAACTCACAGCCATTACTTACTGGGTATGGCGCGGACTGAGTGAGGAACCCTCTCTGTACACTCATTATGACATAAATGTATGTAAACTGTCAGTAAGGGGTTAAGAGAACCGAGGAGTTTCCTGTCCATTGTGGGTTAATGTACAGTGCTCTTATTTTTTCAAGAGAAAATCATTAAAGGGAACCTGTCACATTGACCATGTTTTCTGATCTGCAAGCAGCATCTTCTAGAGGAGAAGGAGCTAAGCAGATTCATAAGTAGTTTTGTAGGGTAAGTCTCTTTTTCAAATTTCTGCTCATTTTGGGTTAAGGAGTCCAGTAGGCGGTCTTATCGGCACTGCATGCAGTCATGTATACAGAGATAGCTGTCAATCACTGGTAACACCGCCCACTGGACTCCTTAACTCAGAATAAGCAGGGATGTAAATGAACTAAAGTTCTACTGAATCTTTCCCAATGGAACAATATATCAATCTGCTCAGCTCTTCCTTCTCTATATTATTACACCAATAGATGAGATGGGATCTTCACTGCAACAGGTTCCCTTTAAGCATTTATAGTAGTGTTTGGTTCCTGATAATTTATTGAAAAGCTTGTAACATATCAGTTAAACCGATACCTGTGATGGATGCTATACAGCGACACCCATCACCTGCAGGCTAATATGGTATCCATTTAATTCCTACATTTTTGTCACATGATGAGTCAAATGGGCTATTTCATCCGATTTTATAAAAAAAAAAAAATGGTATCTCTTACATGGTGTCCATTTGATGATGAGGGACCAATGGGACTATTTTACATATGTGCCAGGACCTTCCTGAAATGGCTCACAAAACGCAGTGTGAAAGTTGCCTTATATACGTTTGTCTAAGTTTCTTATCATTCCTAAAATCTATGCCTGCTGTCATTGAATGGAAGCATTTACTACATCAGATGTTCAAAACTTAAAGGGGTTTTCTCATTACATTGATTCATGTTACCTCAGTCCTGTTTTCTTGGTTTCACCTTGAGTTCAGGGGTGTGTTTACTGGCTTCCACTAGGCTGCAGTAGAAGCCAGGTCTGTAGCCATAGCAACCAGCGCTGGCAGCCTATCAGGAGAGATCAAACAGATCTGTAGCTATAGCGACCACAGGAGCTAATGCAGCCCATACATGAGGGGATATCTAGGAATAGGTAGGACACAGTTAATGGACACATATTGCATTGTTTTTGCAAGATCTTTAAAATAAAAAAAAATCCTTGTAGTGAGAGAGCCCCTTTAAATTGACCTTGTTTGTCTCTATCTGCTAACTGCGAAGGTCCTACAAATGATGTGAAATGCAAAGTTCTAGGAGATGTAGAGATGTTTTATGGCCACAGTATATAGGACTGACTCTCATTCCAGCTGCAGAGCCAGCCATCGATAAACACTGTAAAGAGGAGCTTTCCTTTAAAGGGGTTGTCTCACTACAAGGATTGGTGCTTTTTATGTTAAAGATCTTGCGAATACAAGTCACTTTGCAATATGTGTCCATTATCAGTGTCCTACCTATTCCTAGATATCCCCTCTTGTATGGGCTGCATCAGCTCCTCAGGTCGCTATAGCTACAGACCTGTTTGATCTCTCCTGATATGTTGCCAGTGCTGGTTGCTATAACTACAGACCTGGCTTCAACTGCAGCCTAGTGGAAGCCAGTAAACACGCCCCTGAATTTGAAATGAAACCAAGAAAACAGGACTGAGGTAAGATGTATCAATGTAGTGAGACAACCCCTTTAAGGCAGTCGGTGGGCATAGACTTCCGACTGCCGCTCTTGATGGGGGTGGACCCCACAGTTGCAGCATTATATCCTCAGTTGAACTTTTAGACCTCGTTCACACAGCTGATTTGGGGACGGATTTCAGCTGTATTGCTCGCCGTATTGTGCCGAGCGGGGAGAAAGTGACATGCACATTATCCAGGTGGGATACACGCCGTGGATAATGCACGTCTATGGGGCCGGCGAGCTGCCGGCCCCCCCGCCCCCGCTTCATGGCACACGCCGTAACAGCGAGGCGACATCTGTCCCGCAATTACAGCGTGAATAAGCCGTGTGAACTGGGCCTTGCTCCATCCAGTGACCGCACTGATGAAATATGCTGCAATTCTGTGCACATATTTTCTGGTCTCTCTACGCCGTTGCCACATCTGTGTGTCTCGGCCTCCATTGCGATGGCTAATCACTATGACCGTTCAGCTGTTACTGTACACTTCTTTCCCAATGCTGCCGATGTGGTATGCATTTGATTTAATCCCACCCGGTGAGTTTTCCTGGGTGAGACCGGCTGAGTTTTCTGAGTGTGAGGGTAGCACATAGAAGGCATGCAGTCATAAAGATTAGCAGGCTGTGTAATTCAATTTCAGGCCGTTAGTCACTTTTATTTCTTTTATGCTTTCAGTCTGTCGGCCAGTCACCCTGCCCCCGCTTCTCTTTCGTTAACTCTTTTACCTTCTTCACTCTGCTTCCCTATCTTCTCCACCCCCTCTTGAGTTTCTATTGTGTTTCCCTTCATTTGTCCTTCACCTCTTTCCTATTCTCTTCCTTATTATTCTTGCCCTTGTTTTCCTCTTCTACTCCTCCGCCATTCGACCCTCTCATCAGTTAGTCTTGTCATTCCCTTTGATTTGCTCTCCTCCCTCGTTATTTGTTATGTCTTCCCTCTTTCTTGACTTTCTCCCATTTGTCCTTCCTCTTGTCCCTCCTACATAATTTTTGCTTTTCAATGGGGCAGATTTATCAATCCTGTCTAAAATTTGGACCAGGTTCATGGTGTTTGATAAAATTGTCGCGTGTTTAGACTTGTTTGATTTTACGGCATTTAAAACCTCGACCTTTCCCATGAAGCCAATCCTCTTACCCCCGTTGAACAAGTCTTCAAAAACATCTAAAACAAAAGAATACATGATTCTAACATGGCAAATGTTGGTTCTTTTTACAACAAAGAGACAGATCTACTAATTGTGATGCTATTTGTGCTTTGTGTCACATTTTGAAAGTTTTGAACACATTTTGTGCTTAATCTAAAAAGGGCATGGCTTAGTGCACAGGTGTCAAACTGCCGGCCCTCCAGCTGTTGGGAAACTACAACTCCCATCATGCATTTGTATAATCTACAACAGTGGGCATGATGGGAGTTGTAGTTTCCCAACAGCTGGAGGGCCGGCATTTTGACACCCCTGGCTTAGTGGTAATAGGGCACGGCCTTGGTAAAATGGTTGTGGCTTGCAACGCAACATTGTGTAGCAAAAATTGCACCAAAATTTCAGTGCCACTAATGGCATAGGCCAAGTCAATCAATTGATGATTTAAAGTTGGACAAGATGCACTAGATTCACTGAACGGCTTGAGCCTCTGTGATAAATTTAGTACTAAACCATTCTACTAAGCCCCAAGTATAGGATTAGACACAATGATACATTTACCCCAATGTGTCTCCAGTCTTATTTTTCTTGTTTCATGTTCATTCCTTGAAATACAAATATACCGACTAATGTTTCAGTAGTTAAAATGTTTTGGGTGATGTGTATTTAATAGTTGGAGCAAACTTCCCTCTGCTCTTGAAGTCTGTAAGGGTCGTTCCATTCTGAATGTTGACTTAAGACTTATTGAGCCTTATTTATCAAAACTGTCTAATAAGACTGTCCTTGTTGCCCACAGCCACATTTTTCCAGAGCAGTATAAGCAGGACTGGGACAAGGTATTCTGGTGTCCTAGGCAAATAAGGCACATAGTGCTCTCCTCCCCCCCCCCCCCCCCACCCCTGCCCCAATGGAAAATTCACTCCACTCAACACCTCATTGCGCCCCCTTTTCTGCCTGGGACAAAGTGACATCTTAGGGGGTCGCCTACCTGTCCGCCAAGCCCTGAGTATAAGAAATGAGCGCTGAGGTCTTATTGGTTGCTATGGGAAGCGAAGAAAGTCTTGCTGTTAGGCAGTTTTCGTAAATGAGGCCCATTGTCTTTTGACACTGATTTTGGAGACCTACCTCACATGTTTTCGTTTTTAGTTTCTGCCTCACTAGGCATCATGCTCAAGGCCTTTGATTGTTCATTTTGTTTCTTCGATAATTTTTCATATATCACAAGTTCTTTATTTTCTCCATATTTTCACACATATATATATATATATTATATATATATATATTTATATATATATATATATAATATATATATATTAAATATATATATATATATAATTTTTTTATTATATTTTTTTTTTTTTTTTTTTTTCTTACTTTCCTAAGGTCTTGTTCCTTTTGGCCTTTAATATATTGTTCTCACTTTTGTCTGTGTGTATCTTCTTGTTGTCTGTGAAATGGACATTCCCCTCTGTCCTGAGTTCATACCTCCTGTGTGTTATTTCTGGATGCTCTTTGATCCACTTGTATTTTGTCTTCTTTATGTTGCTGTTTTAGGAGCAGGTAGGTTTTTCCTCTTCTGTTCTGTCATTGCCTTCTCTGTATATGGGTCTTTTCCTTGGATACCTTTTTATCTTTGAGGTGGCCATTCACTTAAATGGGCTGTACCATCATCAAGGTTACACACAAAACATTACATATTTAATTAAGGGCTTGTTCACACAGTGTTTTCACTCCGTGTTACAAGCGCTTTTTAGATCCGTCTCTGGGACCGACAGGACGGACACAGAGACGGATCTAAACAATTAGCAGTGAGATTATCACTGCGGGCTATGAGGAAGACGCAGCAGTGTTCACATGAGAGATCGCCGCTGCGTGTTTCCCTCCTGCCTGTCGGCTCCGTCTCCATGACATGCAATTCTTTCAAAGATGGAGCCGACAGGCAGGAGAGAAACACACAGCGGTGATCTCTCATGTGAACGCCGCAGCGAGATCATCATAACCCGCAGTGAGAATCTCACTGCTAATTGTTTAGATCCGTCTCTGGGTCCGTCCTGTTGGTCCCAGAGACGGATCTAAAAAGCGTAGTTAACACAGAGTGAAAACACTGTGTGAACAAGCCCGAAGTTGAATGTTACATGTTATGTTAGATGGCCCTAACTACTAGCAACAAGGGATACGAGTTGCATCATTCTGGCTATGTAGGTAAGAGATTTTCAATAACTATGTTCATTTTTAATAATGTGGATATATTTGCAGAGTTTGGTATTTTGACCAAAATATTCAGTGGGATATAGGGTGACATGTATGACATTTGGCATTAACACGCCAAATTCCATGTGCCTAACATTAGTGTAGAATGCGCCTGATGTATGAACCTGCTCTACAGTGGGTCATAAATCAGGCGCATTCTAGCGCTAGGGCAACCGTTCTGAATCGGGTAAACCACTTTGAAAGTGCTCTACCTGTTCCAGCTGTAATGCGCCTAGAAATGCCGTAGCGAAGCTCTAAATATGTAGCTTCGCTATGGTTGTAGTGTTCCCCGCCACCCGCACGCCCCCTCCCCCGAGATCGGGCGCATTACAAAGCGCCGCAGGCCCGATGTAATGCGCCCCGGAGTGGCGTGCGGGAGATTTAAAAATGTATGGACGGGATGCGCCTGATATCAGGCTGTAAAGATGCCAGATATCTGCCGCAGCCCGTTCATACATGTCGCCCATAGTTTCTATTTGGGTACAACCCCTTTAAGATAAAAGTAGAGGCTGATGGCTGAATTGTCTGGTGAACAATCATTTCTCAGGTGTATCCATACACATTTCATTCCCCCATTTACGTTAGGCGGGTTCACAGGCTTAAATTCCGGGGGATTTTTTGCGCCCTTTTAGCGCACAAATCCCCCGGAATACGGGGGGGGACGGGGGGGGGCCAGCCGGGGGGGGCGCCGCTCCCGCCCCCCTAGACAATGCAAATTTTCTACGGGGCGTCCGCGCCGTAAAAATGTGCATGTCATTTTCCCCCCCCCCGCCGGATTCCCGAGCGGGGGGGAGGACGGAATCCATGTTTTGAAAATATTACCGTAATTCTGCCCCCCGGGATTGGCCCCCGTATTGAAGCCCCGCGAAAGTAGAGGCCCAAACCGCGGCTGTAATAAATTGCCGGTGTATTAACATTCAGTCCCTTTACTAGTCATTCACACTGACCATATGTGATCAATGACTTTGGGCAAAGGACAAGTATGGTCAGGAAGATTATTCATAAATTAGTGACTTTAAGCCAAAAATTTCCTACCCGACCAACTTTGTGTTATCGGCCTTTATCCACCACTTTAATCTGCTTGGGTAACTATAGACTTCTTTTGCGTCCTCTCCATTGCTCTCTCTTCCTGTTATTCTGCTATTACTCCATGGTCTTCAGTTTTTTTTTCTTTTTTTCTGTAATTGATCACTATTTTTCTTTGATCCTAACTTTTTTCTTCTTCTCACTTCATGTCATTCCTTGTCTCCTTTTCTCTTGCTTTTCATTACCTTTCATCCCTTCCTCGCAACCACAACCATTGTCTCCAGTGGTGAATCCATTCCAAACTCGTATCCTTCTGACCATTCCTGTTCCTGTAAGGGATGTATCGCTTCTTTAGTTCGGCTGATTCATACTGCTCTCAGCCTCTCAACGCGGTTCTTCCCCTCCCAGCTGGGTGACATCATCCCCCCTTCACTGTTCATGCTGGCTCCCGAGACCCCCCCTCTTCTCTGTCTGAGTCCACATGTTACGGTGTCTCTCTTACTTTGTAAGAGCTGTATACATACCACAGGCTGCATTCAATCTAGACTGAGAACTCTTCTCCTCTCACAGCTGGAGATTTGTTACAGCTTTCTATGAACGGCACAGATCTCCCTTCTATGCAGGAGAGGCAGGGATCGACACACAATTGTGCTGTTTCCTGATTGTAGAAGCCCTGCAGTGTTATTCTGTTTCTTCTGGCTGTGCAGAGTGAAAATGTGCCGCTCCCTTACTTTGAGTGAAAGGCAGGAATGCAAGCTCCATGAATACAGCCGACCGAGGGCTGAACAGAATGTAAATGAGCTCTCAGCTAGTGAAATGCAAGGAGGAAGGATCCGACCAGCACTGGATATCGGTGTAAACAGAAACAGAAGATAGGGAAAACTGTGAATACAAGACAGCTTTGCTAATGACCTCTAATTGCAAAGTTGCTTGTATTCACTGTCCCCTTATTCTGAAGACCATTCAATGAAATGATACAACCCCTTTAATCCTATTTCCCACCTCCCTATAGTTTCTCCATGCGTAGCTTTTGACCACCGAACCCCTAGTCTCGCTTTGCCCACCATCTCTCCGATCACTTGCTCCTCATGCTTTGTACATTGTCCCATGTATTTCTTTCTCCCACAACCTCCTCCTTCCTCACCCTTTCTTCTTTGTCTTCCCTTCGCCCCTTCTCCATTATAACATTCTTCCTTAACCCGTTTGTCTCCCTTTTACTTGCATTTATCCTTTCTCCTTTGTCCTCGATTTTTCTCTTCCCCCTATTTTCTTGCTACAAAATATTATATTCCATCGTAAATCCTGCTGCAACCCGATCACGCTAACGCACAAGGTATTCCTTTTGGTCTAAACAATGCAATGTCCACGGCTGCAATTAAAATCAGACTTTGCAAGGGCTTTCAAAAACTCATTCTTGGGCACTTTGAATTTGAGCTCATGCATTATTCTTCACCAGGAAACTAAAAGGACTTTACTTCCCGATTGAAATGTGTATGCATTGTACGGAGGCGGCGGCTATACAGGGGAATGTGTGTATATCATAGTGTTCTTTAGTCTGCGCCCAGCATGTCCCCGCGGAGCCCACCTCCTGCCAGCTCCTAGTTGGTATTTTGTATACAATTCTGGGATGCTGATAATTTAAACAGCTTCCCTTGTTTTGCACACTAAACATGGAAAGGATTTCTTGCCCTCCAAGTGCAGAGACCCGCGCCATTCCTGCGTCCCCTCCCAGTGCTCCCTGCAGAGACGGAACAGGATCGCACTGTAAGAGAATATAAACTGACCTATTATTGGCCTACAAGCAGGAAGATTAAAAGAAGGCAAAGTGTATTTGGTCTGTCCTTAATTAAGTATTCCCACCACACTGATTAGCTTTAACCCTGCAGGCAAAGCTACTACCAAGTACATTGCTGTTCTGATTTTGTTTTTCGCTAGAGTTAGAGCAGTTTTTATCTCCTACTTGTTTACAGATGGTTTCCTTGGTTACCGACCACCTCTCTCTGCACTAGCAGCCCTAGCCAGGATGGTGATATCACTCCTTGCTGTGTCTTATCAACAGCACAGGAGTTTGTTTATCCTTCTTACTGACCGACTTTAACCTTCTAAAGCTCTGGTCCCTTGTGCCCTGCTTTGAAAAACCCCTCCATCACCAATGTTTCTCTAACAGGCTCAGCCGGGAATAGCAGGGCTGAAATGTCAGTCAGTGCTGTAGAATCACCCACAAACTGAACAGGAAGTTGGAGTCTGAAGCTGGTTGTATAGAGTAGGTTTTGTGAAATGGTTAGATTTGAAAACCCCTTTGACATCTGTCCACGCTTCATTCTATTTGATGCCTAATAGAAGACAGAAGTGACAACAATATAGTTCCAAAAATCTTTACGTGATATTGGCTTTTAAAGACTGGGGTGCTTCTGTCTTTAATCAAACGCTTAGCTGGTTGTTTCTTCTTCTGGGCAATGGTTCAGTTAGCCACCCAAGCCATGTATCTATGCCCATACCTTAAAGGGGTTGTCCAGGATTAGAAAAAATGGCTACTTTCTTTCAAAAATAGCACTACCTCTTTTACAGGATGTTTCTGTTATTGCAGCTCTGCCCCATTTACTTCAGTGCAGTGGACACATCCTATGATAGAGGTGGTGCTGTTGTTGAAAGCAAGCAGCCATGTTTTTTAATCCTGAACATTCCCTTTAAAGGGATTTTCTTATCTCAGACATTTATGGCATAACAGTAGGATATGCCAGAAATGTATGAAAGATGCAGCCTCTCTGCAACCCAGACCTACCTGCAGAATGGAGAGGATATTGAACTTAAAGCGGTTATTGAAATAAATGGAGCCCCCAGCAAGCACAATGGTCAGCTGAACTTGGAATTCCTATAGAACAGAGTGGAGAGTAATGTGCAAGTGTGATAACCTCTCCATTCTGCATGGAGACTTTGAAGGTCCAGTACTTAAGATAGGTCCGGATCCCAGAAGACCTATCGATATGTCATAAATATCTTAAATGGGAACATCCCTCGAGAGGAGACCTGTCGTATTAAAAATACAGTCTGATAATTTTTTTTTTTTTGTGGGAAAATATAAAGTATACCTTTTATTTTATTCATTTGCAGGTCTGCTCATTCTGGTCTTAGGAGTCCAGTGGGTGGTCCTATCTCATACAGAGAAGCCTGACAACCATTTAGTCATACCCCCTCCCCCCTTTGGAACTCCTTTACCCAGAAGTTCTATTAAATTTTTTTCCACAAAACTATATATCAATCTACTCACTTGTTTCTGCTCACGGTGCTGAAATATAGCTTTATCGTGGGGTCAAATTTATTTCAATAACTAGACTTTTTTATGAGACTTTTCTTTGTTATGTCATAAAGAACAATTTTGGTGAAAAACAAATCTTCACAAGCCATGAAGATTATGAACCTGTTCCACAAAACAAGCAGCAATACAATGGAATGGGAAATTGGGAATTTTTATATGTAAATATATAATTATCTATCTATATAATATTTATTTTTTCCAAAGGATGAGGTTAAGGACTGATATTTGAGATCATATAATGGCTCCATACAATCCTTAGGGCATGTTCACACGGCGTTTTTGGACGGGGTTTTCGGAGCGTTTCCTCGCCCAAAACCTCATCCAAACCACATCAAAACCTCGCCTGAAACACGCTTCTTTAGACGAGGTTTTTGACGAAGCTTTGATCAGGTTTTGGATCAGATTTTCGACGAGGTTTTCACCCATACAAATGAATAGCCAGGGCAAAAACCGCGGTGAAAACGCGCCAAAACCGCGCCTTCAACGCGCTTCTAGAATTGACATGACATTTCCTTTTTCATTGCTTCCAAAGAAGCGTGTAAAAAAACTCGTCGTGTGTGAACTACAACGAGGTTTTACATAGGAATCAACTAAATGAACTGGGGGCATTTTGGAAGCGGAAACGCTCTGAAAACCTCGTCCAAAAACGCCGTGTGAACATGGCCTTAAGTTATACGTTATTATATTACAGCTTTCAAAAAAATCTATGGAGCGCTATTGCTCCTCTGTGTCCATTTCAATTTTATATGGACACATACATAATTTTTCTAGATTATCCTATATAAAGAAGAAAAAAAAAAAAAGGTACGCTTGGTTGTATGCCATATTATAGAGGTTTTCTTTCCTACCAGTATATTGTGACACATTTAGGGCGAGATGTCAGAAAATTGCCGGTGCTACGTCAGTTTTTAGGCGCATTAAATAAGTGAAGAGTGCGCCAGAAAGTCCGTCCCTATCAAAAATTTGGCGTCAGGTATACCTTGTATAGTAAACATAATGCGCCTAAAAATGATGCGCTGTGCGCCTCCATAACGATATGCGCCTATTGAGGCTAATTGCACATCATTACAAGTGTATATATGTTAGGTGCATTTCATATGCTTGTAATGATAAGCTATGCGCCTCCGTGCACGATGTGTCTCGATAGGGGCATTACATACTCTACCAATGAAAAGTTTTGTTATGGCGGCACATAGCATAACATTAGAAGCGTATGTAATGCCCCTATCGAGGCACATGGCTTATCATTACAAGTATATGAAATGACATTTGTAATGATGTGCTATGCACTTCAATAGGCGCATTTCGTTATGGAGGCATCATTTTTATGTGTCGGTCCTGGCATATAATGCGTCTAGTTTTGGTGTACGACAGTTCATTTACATCCAAAACATGCCGTCAAAAGCGGTTTTAGCGCAATATAGGCCAAAAAACTGGCGTTGGCGTGTTGGAAAATATCACCCTTAGTGCCTAGTTTCAGAGTAGGGAGCCACCAGGTGCTTATTTATGGTGTCTATGGCATTATATGATTTAGAGCACTACAACCATTCTGATTAAAGTAGTAGTAACCATTACTTGTACCTATATTACCTGCATTACCCTACCTGTCATATAGGGTGAAATCTATAACCTAATCCTAAAATATCCTTTTTATTAGCCTGCTTGTAAGGTTTACATTGATATTTTGCCAGTGTTCACATTGCATTGCCGTTGTGTGTATGTCACACCTTCTGCTCTACTGGACAAACAATTATTACATTCTTTCCCAGTCAGATATTTTAAATAGGTGCTGTTTTTTTTATAATGTGATGCCTGGCTTGTAGAGTTGTTGTTCTATAGGCCAGTCAGTAGGCAAAGCCATATTATATTAGAATTTATGAGGTTTATAATATGCGAGTGTACAGAAAACCTTTGAAATACAGCAGGCTGCTTGCAGCGGTGATGTAGACATTCCAGTCATAGGGGTTTGCCAACACTTTTTGCTTTTTATACCTGACAGGAAAAATCTTTAGTGGGATAAGTGTAAGTATTCCTATAACGAGACATGAGAGCATTCATGTCCTCAGCAATGGATTAAGACGTAG
This sequence comes from Phyllomedusa bahiana, assembly GCA_025379985.1. Classification (NCBI taxonomy): domain Eukaryota; kingdom Metazoa; phylum Chordata; class Amphibia; order Anura; family Hylidae; genus Phyllomedusa; species Phyllomedusa bahiana. The sequence goes on along the minus strand of JAODAL010000612.1, from coordinate 219,687 downwards.
TATGGTACTTGACTTCTAGGCTATAACGGGGTTATAGACCTATGAAGGAGATGGATTATATGCGTTGTCTCAGGAACCCCCGGCAATGCATGACTTCTGGCTATGGGTTGGGCCCACACTCACTACAATTGATCCAAACTACCATATATATACTTTTGAATAAATACACAACACGTCATTTTGGGTGACGGCTTCTATTTAATATTGCCTGATTACCACTATCACAGTAATTCCATGTTCACACTGCTTTAAATGGGCCGTATTTCGTTCCGTAATTACGTGCCGGATTGTGCAAATTACTGGCTTAAAACTGCCCAGTCATTACATTAATCCACAGTTCTCAGAGAACTATGGATTACGACTCCTCCCCCTGCTCGGCGAATACAACGAGGGGGAAGATAAGTGACATGTGAATTACCAGCGGCGTATACGTGCCACTGGTAATACAAGTCTATGGGCCAGCGAAGTGCGGAACCCCCCCCCCCGCTCCCCCTCCGCCCCACCCCCATCCACACGGCGTAATTGCGGGGCGTAATTACGTCCCGCAGTTAAGCCGTGTGTACATAGCTTAAGGAGTCAGCTGCAGGTATGTATTTGGATTCAAGGACACCATGAGATCCCCCAGCTGCTGTCATACAGCAACCGGCGAGACGGCAATCAAGGGGCGGAATGTTCTGGCCTGACATTCTAGCAAAGCCAATCCACTTCCAGGGCACCAGTGACCCTCACTGAACAGCCAAGCCACCCCTGAAAGACCATTTCTCCATCTTTCAGGCCGGCCTTCAAAGCTCAGCCCGTCCACCACCATTAAAGGGGTTGTCTCACTACATTGATTCCTCTTACCTCAGTTCTGTTTTCTTGGTTTCACTGTGACTTCAGGGCGTGTTTACTGGCTTCCACTAGACTGCAGTAGAAGCCAGGTCTGTAGCTATAGCAACCAGTGCTGGCAGCCTATCAGGGGAGATCAAACAGGTCTGTAGCTATAGCGACCTGAGGAGCTGATGCAGCCCATACAAGAGGGGATATCTAGGAATAGGTAGGACACTGTTAATGGACACATATTACAAAGTGACTTGTTTTTGCAAGATCTTTAACATAAAAAGCAATCCTTGTAGTGAGACAACCCCTTTTAACAGCTTCTATTAGTTAAAATTGGTCCACCATAACTTGCCTGCAACTTTTACCCGATTCCTCAACCACAACACCAAGCTGTGACAAATCTTAAAAACATCATATATATATTCTTTTCAAATCCTGTAAAATAATATTTAAAACTAAATTAGGCCAAAGTCTAAAAAGAGCACTATAACCCCCAACTCGCGAAGAGTCATCCTCCAGCACTCAGGAGAGGAAAACCCCCTGTGGAGGAAACCTCTAGGGAGCCAGGGCCGGAGGACTGCCCGTCCCCTGGGCTTAGAGGATAACACCAAATAAACTGGAATATGATATCTCCACTCATTATTATTTATTTTTATATTTTTTCACAATGTAACAAATGTATTACACAGACACTTTACAGACAGGCTAAAACAATAATAATTCATAAACCAAAATCCAACAGGGTGATCAGTTAAAATTATCAAACAAACCATTCTACAATAAAATCAAGGTAAGGGCCCGTCTCCCACGGCAGGGTTTTCAGTCGGGTTTACAGACAGTTTTTGGATTTGAAAACCATCTGTAAACCGACTGTCAACCTTTTAAATTGATTTAAATAGAAAAGCCTTGCAGTAGTTCACACTACGTGGATTTTCTGCTGCACATTTTGGTCACCGCCGACATTCCTAAGAACTTAGAACATGTTTATTCTTCCGCCCAATTGGGCAGAACTTATACATGTAGGTGTGAAGGGGGACGGCTTGAATCCGCAACCCGCGTACAAAAGCCATCGCCCTACCAACCGGCCGGGGTTTTGTCTGTGCTATGTAAACGCACCCTGATGGCGGGTGGGAAGTTTCTTCCATAACAGCCTGGTGAGAGAGGAGATAATAGAATGAAACAGAGAGTTGTCTTCAAAACTCCAACCTCCGATTTTAAAGGGGTTTTGCCACGATCTCATTTCATACCTCCTGCATCCAGCTCTTCAGCTCTCTTTGCTCAGAAGGGGGCGTGTGTGATTTCTGTAGTCAAAGAAAGGTCTCTTTCTATAAAGCATTCTGAGTAGCTGGGAGGTAAAGTTTTTGCCTCCAGGCACAAGGGTCCTAGGTTCAAATCCCTGTAGGAACTAAACCTGTGGATTTTATTTCTCTTTATCAATGCACAGAACCTGATTGAGGTTTCTTTTTTATTTATTTGCACTGTTTGACTAATTACTAAGGAGTACAGAGGACAGGAGTAGAATGACAGCACCTGGAACACTCAGTAGCTGCCTGAGAGGAGAAGTGATGTCTGAGCATGTGCGACCAGGAGTGATGAGCTCTCAGCCCTGGTCATATCCCCTGGAGACGAGCTGTAAACAATGGATCACTAAAGGAGCAGCTAGAACAAAAACGGTGCAGAATTTTTTTTATAATGATGAATGGTGAAAATGTTATTTAATTTACAAACTTCCCACGTCAATTTTACTTTGTTGTAAAATCCCTTTAAGACAACCCTCACGTAGACACACCTCTCCCGCCACGGTGGTCTTCTTTTTCTTGATTAGTTTGAACTATGAAAAATTAGTTTTGCTCTTTTCCCTGTACATGGATGTTGCAGGGGAGGTATGTGTTAGGTTTGGTCCTGTTTGGGACCTCCGCTATTGGTATCCATTGGAATACCTGAAAAAGGTATCCCGACAGATCCTTCAAACATCCTTGGGGAACAGCAGTGCTACAAGTCATTGTTTTTTCCAATGTAACTGCTTTCTCTATCAAACAAAATGGCGCAGTAGGTATTTATCCATAGTGAAGATTCTGAACGGTACCAAACCACAGTGGGAACCCAGCCAAAGTCCACAGCACTTAGGTTTTATTGCAGATTTGTCTTCCTCATTTAATTCAATGAGAAAATTCTCAGCGTTTCAGGGAATAAATTATAGATTTAAAATTCACACCACAGGTCAATTTCTGTGCAGCTATTGTGCAGAATTTTTTCGAAGCATGTGTATAAGAAATTACATTCACATTGCTACTACTGTGATACCCTGTGGATTTCCTGCCCGTGAATACGCTTTGGAAAATCCAAAGCATGTTCACCTACTGCGAACATAACTTTACTCTGACCTCTATGCGATGTAACCAGTATCGAATTGTAGAGAATTTTGTAATATTGGAAGGACGTAGAAAACGAATGCTCTGTTCACACAAGTAACATGGCTTCTGCTCTAAATGGAGATGATGTTAATCTGTGCACAACAGAGAACAGTGGCGCAGATTTGAGCACATTTGGCCTCGTTTATCAGAACTGTCTAATTGTAAAACTGTTTCCGTCAGGCTCCAGCAAGGTATCTTTCATTTTAATGAGAAAAATACAGGTTTTTTTTCCATCAAAAACGCCAGAATGTGCCACAGAGGCTCCTAATGGAGACGTGAAGATTGCCACGAGGAGCCACTTTTTCGATCTTGCAAGACAACTTGTGACTTAAAGGGGTTTTGCCACGATCTCATTTCATACCTCCTGCATCCAGCTCGTCAGCTCTGTGTGCTCAGATGGGGGCGTGTGTGATTTTGTTTGAATTGCATATCATGTGACCCAGCAGGGTGACATCACCAGGCCTTTCCTCTCTAGTCAAAGAAAGGTCTGTTTATGTATAGAACTGTAAGTAGCTACATTGTAGCTCAGAGGTAAAGTTTTTGCCTCACAGCACAAAGGTCCTAGGTTCAAATCCCTGCAGGAACCAAACCTGTGCATTTTTTTTTCTCTTTATCAATGCAAAAAACACTCCAGTTCTTAGGGGCTTGTTCACAGCTCAATGGCTGAACTAAGATGAACCCAGAAGCTAGCAACTCTGGCATTTATGCTAACTGGGAAAACCTTCATTGAGGTTTCTTTTTTTATCTGCACTGTTTGACTAATTACTAAGGATCACAGAGGACGGGAGTAGAATGACAGCACCTGGGATTGAACATTCAGTAGTTGCCTGAGAGGAGAGGTGATGTCTGACCAGGACTGAGGAGCTCTCAGCCCTGGTCGTATCCCCTGGAGACGAGCTGTAAACAATGGATCACTAAAGGAGCAGCTAAAACAAAAACCGTGCAGAATTTTTAATAATGATGGATGGTGAAAGTGTTTATTATTTCATTTGCAAGCTTCCCACGTCAATTTTTTTTTTTTGTCGGATGCACCCACGTCAATTTTACTTTGTGGCAAAACCCCTTTAAAGAAACGTGGATAGGCCAGAAAAAAGTAAACTGTATTTATACACGAGTCTTTTCATTAAGGTAAAGGGGTTTTGCCACAAAATGAAATTCCCTTCTGCGACCGGCTCGTAGTGAGCTACAAGCTGGCCTCGGAGAACAGGGGGATGGCTGCGCTTGCGCTGTTTTCCCCATTCTTTTCTATGACATTTCTGAAGTTCGTCCTGAAAGTGTGCTTGTCTTGTTGTAGAATACCACTCACTCACTAGAGATAGTGTTCAGGAAGGTGAGGTTTTTTCACAACCGTCCGGGAATATTTGCCCATTGAAGGGACCCTCCGCTTATATACAGTTTTCATTCACAATTACAGCACAAATCCTTCTTCTGATTCAATCGCTAACATCAATCAATCTGTACTATTGAATACAATTGCAGGCACAGATTGTAATTGTTTAGTAGTGTCTCATGGCCAGTACAAGGCTAACGAAACAAAGCTTTATCTTGTTTAGGATTCCTTTAAGACTCACACTTGAATAAATTCTCCTTTCCTTGGAATATGCCCCATAATATTAAATTGTACGGCCATACTGGCGGCATGAATCATATTTCTTCTTCAGACTATACTGGGAATTCCCATAGTTATGAATAGGGGTAAACTCTGCAAGTGCGGCCATCTCCAGATTCACTTACTACAAGAAGGCCACAGGAAGGGATTTCATGGCGAAAACCCTTTTAAAGAGGTTGATCATCGAACAAAATAAAGTTAATAAGTTTGTCTGAATTATCATTTTATATTTATTTTAATGTTTTTGTGTTTTTTCTGTGCTTTGTTGCCTCTCTTCTCTGTAGCTGAGTAGCAGCAATTCCTACCTGAAAGCGGTTTTCTTTTGTCCTGAAAGGCCATGTTCACACGGTTTATTTGGGCGCGGATTGGAGCCGTACTGCGCGCCGGATTTGCGCTGCAATACGGCTCCAATCCGTCCCAGTAACTACGGTAATCCACAGTTCTCATAGAGAACTATAGATTCCGTCTCTCTTACCCGCTCGGCGAATCCGCCAGGGAGGAAGGAAGTGATAATTACGCCGCGTAGATAACGACAGTCTATGGGGCCGGCGAGATGCCGGCCCCCCCGCCCCGCTGCACGGCTGCCGGCGTAATTGCGGGGCGAAATCCGTCCCCGCAATTACGCCGGCAATAAGCCGTGTGAACGGGGCCTAATACTACAAGCCCCATGATCCTACACCATGCTTTGTCCATCTTCCTTTCCCCCAACCTCAGTCTTATGCCCCGTTTCCTTCTTTATGTTAAAATCCTTAGACTACATCTACATGGCAACTGTAAAATACTGTTGGATTCTGTTTGAGAATCCGACCATTATTTTACAACCGGTTTCGGGGTTTTTTTACGTCGTTTTTCGAATTTCGTCCTGCCCATCAATATTGAACAGTACTATAATCTACCATTTATTAAGTGAAACACAACGGATTATAAACATGTAAGTTTTTTGAACAGATTTTGATTTGAAATGCGATCTCAGAAAATAAAGTGGTCTGTAGTCTGCACAGCTCGGATTTTCTATTGAGGTCTATTGGGGTGATTTACAGTCAGATTTTTGTGGATTCTAAATACTGAATCAGCTTAAAAATCTGACAGTAACCCAGTGCTGTGTAGACGCAGCCTTAGAAGGCGAGACAAAAGGGGTGAGATTTCAAAGGTTGTCTTGAAAAAAAGAAAGCTATTTTCTCTGTGTTGAGACAAACACAACTATGGAGCTTTCTGTCAACAAACACCTAAAGCGAATGTGTCATCAAAAAATGGATTTATTGTTCAACTCGCTTTTATGTTACACACATTTTTTTAAGAAATTTTGGTTATACTTTTTTAAATTTCCATCACTTTCAATATTTTTTAAAAATATTTTAAAAAGTCGTTCCGACTTACATCTGTCCCCTATTTACAAACGGAGACTTATGAGGCATGCTGGCACTTGTAGTTCCATGTTCCACAGCAGATAGTAGCTGTGGAACGACAAGTGCCAGCATGCCACAGCAGCACATGAGGTGAAAATGAGGTACACAGGCAGCAAAACAAATGTAAAAACCCTTCCCTACTCTATCCAAAACTAAAAAACATCTTTTGTGCTGGAGTTGCATCTAATAAATAGACCTGTCCCGACTTAAATACAAATTCAACTTAAGAACAAACCTACAGTCCCTAATCCGTTCATAACCCGGGGACTGCCTGTAGTTTAGTTAGAACTGCAGGAAGCCCACTGAAAATGTAGTAAATGTACATTATACATGTGCCTAACTTTAATAGAGATACTATTTAGAGAATATTTTTTTTCTCCTGGACAACCCCCCTTAGTGCTCTACCTGTATGTGGTGTTCCAGGCTATTACCAGTGTGCGTTATAGTGCCATATATATAATATCCCAGCTTGACTACTGCAGCCTCTTACTCCGTGACCTACCAGTCAACGGACACCTCCAGTATCTTAACTGGGTGAATAAAGGAGCTTGCAGTCAAACGTTCCCTTTTTTGTTTTTAGCAACGTCTGGAGAAAAGGTGATATTGTGCCTGAACATTCACATTACACTACATTAGCATGGAGCTGAATGTGTTCATTGACTGTTCTTTTCTCCACGTGGATCTTCCTTTTGATAACTAATCTGGAGAATTGTGTGGGTAGTGTTGGAAATTTGCCAGTGAAGAGGTATATTATCTGGCTGAGGTTCCCGAGTTCACCTCTGGTTTCTGAAATATTGGACAAAAGACAACTTCTCCGAGCACATTCTCCGAAACCGAGGCATGCGATAAAGGCAACACAGGAAGAATTTAGTTTATAATGAGTTTCCCCGGCCATATGGATACATTTGCATAGTTTCAGACAATCAAGTCTTTGTGACATGTTACACGGCTCCTTCAATAGATAATTAAAGATGGAAAAGAAATAGATTTTTATCATTAGCAACTGAAATATTATTGCAAGTGAATGGGATGATTTATATTCCTTACAACCAAGTCATACACATTCTTAAAGGCAAACGGATATAAGACCTAAAGGATTGCTCCCACCATAGGTTTTGATGCTGTATCAATAGGATAGGCCATCAGAGTCTGATAGGTGTGAGTACCACATTTGAGACCCACACCTATCTCAGGAGTGGGCCCCCAAAAAAGTTATGGGACTTTGATGGCATTTCCTATTGAGATGGCACCAAAGTCTATGGTGGGAAAAACCCTTCAAAGGCTTGTCCAGGGTTAGAAAAAAATGGCTTGTTTCTTCCAAAAACGACACGAAACCCATCCACAGTTGGGTGTGATATTGCTGCTCCGCCAAATTCATTTCAGTGGAGCTGAGCCACGATACTGGACGCAACCCATGGACAAGCACAGTGTTTTTGAAAAAAAAAGCCATAGACAAATCCTTTAAGCAAATGAGAGCCCACAAGGGACATGATTAGCAAGGTTGGGAACAGAGGGGGATCGGCATAACAATATTATGGTGATATTCCATTAAGTGCATGGATGACCTATTCTGCTGTGTAATTGATGAGGGTGTGACCCCACATTGATGATTGTATAGGCACAGCAATTGCCAATATACAGTATGTATCTGTGCTTGGTACTGCAGCTCAGTCCCTTTCATTCAGTCAGTCCCTTTCACCATAACGCCTAGGCAGCAGGCCCGGTGTATTGGGGTTATACTAGATTCTGATCTGACCTTCACCCCATATATCAAATCCCTTGCCCGCTCCTGTCACCTGCACCTCAAGTACATCTCCAGAATCCATCCTTTTCTCACTGTGGAAACAACTCAAACTTTCACTGTTACTCTTATTCACTCTCGTCTTGACTAAAGTAACTCCTTGCTTATCTGTCTCCCTCTCTGTAAACTCTCCCCTCTCCCATCTGTCCTGAATGCAGCAGCCAGGCTTGTCTTTCTTTCCAGCCGCTATACCAATGCCTCTACCCTGTCAGTCACTGAACTGGTTGCCCTTTCAGTACAGAATACAACATAAACTCATCACTGTCACCCATAAAGCTCTCCACAGCGCTGCACCCCCCTACATTTCCTCCCTCATCTCTGTCTACCACCCTACCCATTCTCTTCGCTCTGCTGATGATATCAGGTTACATTCCTCAATCATCCAAACCTCACATGCCCGTCTCCAAGACTTCACACGTGCGGCACCAATTCTGGAACATGCTACCGCAGGCGATCAGGCACACTCAGATCTCTCATAGCTTTAAGAGGGCCCTGAGAATACATCTTCTCAGTCTGGCCTACCAGAATCCCTAATAGCTAACCACCCCCCACTTCCCCCTCACTCCCTAGCGCACTTGCTTTCAGCAGTTATCTGTATATAGATGTACTGTGATGGTGGCAGGTCCATCCGAATTCTACATAAAACAACCGCATATTTATGTCACATAGCTGGACCATTGTAAATCTAGAACTTCTTACTCTTCTTCTCACCCTACACCCTATTAGATTGTAAGCTCTTGCGAGCAGGGCCCTCACACCTTGTGTCTCATCTGTAAGTAGCTTTTCGTTGTGTAATGTCTGTCCTTTGTCTGTTCTTATACCCTACAAATTGTAAAGTGCTGCAGAATATGTTGGTGCTTTATAAATAAAGGTGATTATTATTATTTCATTCAAATACAGTCGCTCTAATGAGTGTTACGGCCCCTTTCTGCTGCTGTCTAGTAAGGGGCCCAATTAGCATGCAGGACGGGTCATGAATGTTTTTATTCTTGGAGCACAACTTTTTTCCGTTCCTGCTGGTTGAGGTTTTTTAAGGCTTAAAATTCTTACCGAGTTAACATTTGGAATGCTGTTCTATCCTAATGTAGGGTTCGGTTGGGCTGTTAGGTCAAGGTTTTGGGAAGCATCTCATCAGGACTTGCTGGGGTCAGGGCCGTAACGCTTTAGAGAAAATTAGTCAAAGAATGAATGTTGTATTCTGTGATTACCTTGTATAACCCCGGAAAAGCTTGAAGAAAAAAAAATAACTCCCCAGTTTTAAAACAAGGGTCCTCTTGTCTCTCGCAGATCTCAAAGATAGGAAGGGAAGTTTTCTTTTTGTGTCCACTACCCAGACTCCAAATTCTTGAAAACCTAATAGCAGTAAATGTGAGGCCACTATTATTACGCTAGATATATAGTATGCTGCATTGCTGGATTACTCTTATGCTAAGAACATTGGGAAATGGTTTTTGCCTTTGTAGGATCTGACTTTTTCTAGTTTATTATTATTTCATATTTAGCCTTAAATAGTTAATTTTTATGGGAGTGTCTTGGCAATTTTGACCCCTCCAAATGTGCTGACCATGCTAGATAAGTGATGGGTAAACAGTTTAAAGATATGTTGATGAATGGTCATGTTATTTGCATGCCCTTGTCCTCTCCCCCCTAGACTAATGCAACATCCTTCTTTGTGGCCTCCAATCAACTCTTGCTCTTCTCCAGTCCATACACATTTTAGACCAGACCTGACCAGAAAGAAGCAATCCTCTCACTGTTGTGCTATCAGAGCTCACTGAAGGGAAGTCAGAGAGAGTAATGTGCATAGGGGAAGTTTAAAAAACTTATATAAGAAAAACAAACCACCCAATTAACAAAATAAAAAAAAAATCCTTCTAATAGACGCATAATGCTTGTCCGTCTGTGAAAAGAAATGTTTTTGATTAATGGTAGTGTACCTTTAAGGGATTGCTCTAGTCTAATTGTGGATTGTAACAGCGCCACACTTGTATATAGGTCTTGTCTGGTATTGCTGCATAGTGGCAACACATGAATTGCCTTTAATAGGCTAATGAATGTTTGTATGCCTTACCAGGATATATGAACAGAAGTAATACTAGGGGACCAGTATGTTTTTAGCATAAGGGATGTGGATGATATTCCTGTATTAATTGCAAAAATAATTATAAAAAAACAAAAAAAAACAGATTGCACTGGTTGGCTGATATTTGTTTGAAGATTGGTGATCACGCGTTGGCTATCTGGAAGAGAAAGCTTCCTCATAACGCTATATAGTAGTAATACACCATGGCTGCCCTCACATTTGCTCCCTGTCCACAGTGGAGCTAATTGTCTAATTTCTCTATATCAGTAACTCACCCACTCACCACATGGTCAGTTTAAGCCAATTATCAAAAGGATCTTCTGGAGCCTATAAGGAAGCCCATGAGAACTTGAAGAGATGCCAGTGCCATGCATATAAAAGGCACCAGCAGCAAAGACAACAAAAGTCTCTGAGGCCAGGGCATTCGGATGTAAGTCTAGGGCAGTAAACAAAACGAGAAAGATAGCCTAGCTATGACTCTGCTGCTTATATATCCCTGATTGGATTCAGACCCATAGTAACGGTGATTTCCATATGTTTTACAGAAATATTACACCGTTAAAGTGGTTGTCTCACCATAGAACTTGATGGCATATTGATAGGATATGCCATCAATGTCTGATAGGTGCGGGTTCCAGACGTGTGACCCACATTTATCTTGCTCATCTATACTTGGAACTCCCACTGATTTCAGTGGAATCTTGGAGTCTTGACCACCTCTCCCTCCAAAAATTGAGAGGTTTCAGGGCTCGTTCTTGAGATAGGTGCAGGTTCCAAACGTGTGACCCACATTTATCTTGCAAACGTGCCGCTCATCTATACTTGGAACTACCACTGATTTCAATGGAAGAGTCTTGACCACCTCTCCCTCCAAAAATTGAGAGGTTTCAGAGCTCGTTCTTGAGAAAGGTTCGGGTTCAACCTCTGGGACCAGCACCTATCAGACATTGAAGCATATTCTATTGATATGCCATCAATCTCTATGTTGGGAATACCCCTTTAAATCTTGAAACTTGTGGCAATATATGGCTAATTCTTGTGTAGCCTGAAGGTATACGAGCTCCATTACAAAGTTAAAATATTGCTTCAGCAAAAAAGAATTACTTGGACGGTATTTTTCCCTCTTTGCTAATATTATTTGATGACCATAAATGTTGTTTGAAAATTTCCTCCTGAGTGGAGAAAATGGCGTGCGTTTGTGGTAATTGAATTTCTAAGCGCTTGCTCTGTCACTTTCCAATATGGACTAAGTCAATTGGAACTTATGATTTCATTGCTTTCTGGAGGAAAGTAGTATGTAAATTGATCCAGGATGTGTTCGGAGAGAGCCGTTTGGAAATTGAGATGGCTATTATTTATCATATTATAGCTGCATCTGGTCGATGAGGTCCCGTGTCGCATTCTATTAGGTGAAAATGAGGCCTGGATTCACCCCCATCGGGTCTATTTGTGTATAGAACATCCTCGTATCTGCCAGGTCCATGGCGATTACGAATTATGAGCAAACATTATGATTGGGAATCATGATCTCCCAGGAGCACAGGGGTAGTGGGTTGAGGAAGGCGTTGGCGGATGATGATGTCCAACTAGAAAACTGGGCTTGAAAACTTCCAACTAGTGTAGTAAAAAGGGAAAGACCACAGCAATTCTTTATTTTTATTTTTTTTGTTCTGTGCACTAGATAAATGGAAGGAAAAATCTGATTGTTTGCAGTGAGGAATACTTCAGACATATATCTTTTTCTTTTTTTTAAAGGATTAAATTTTTTCATATATGAAACCCAAAAAATTGTACAGTTTTTCAGCCAGTCAGTAAGTCAAGGCTGCCGTAAGTAATTCAGGGGCTCCATGCAGCTAAAAAAATCTATTACCCCCCCCACATTATCCATCACCAGCTCCTAATTTGCACCAGGTAAGCAGGCCCTTTTTCTTTAATTTGTTATCAGGGCCTGAACATGAGTACTGCCACTACTGCCCTGATAGGCACTAAGGCCAGAGGAACTGTTGCCTTGTAGTGTTGGGGTCCCTAGTTCAAATCCAACCAAGGACAAAAGTTACACAAAATTAGTATTTTCTCTACATGTTTGGGTTGGTTTCCTTTTCCCTGTATTACTCCAAAACTCCAAAAAAATGCCAATGAGGGCTCAGTCTACAATATATTCCAGTTTGACCAATCTGGACAGTGAGTCGTGAACATCTCTGTACAATGCTGTGACATATGTCAGAGCTATAGAAATGAACACACAAGTTGTATTATTAGGAAATGTGGTAATGAGAATTCCATAGACATTACTAGAAAAAAATCCCAAGAAGTTAAGGCAAGAGCAGACATTTTTTTTTTTTTTTTGATTCATTACATGGGAGGATCCATAGAGCGAACACCATGATCACAGTGGTCCCAAAGCTGCTAAATTGGGTTTAAGTCTGAGGAATTATTATAGAATTTGGAAGTCTTTGTCATGCTCTCCGAACCAATTTTGGAAATTTCTGGCCATGTGACATGTTGCATTGTCTTGCTCCTGGAAAGACAATCCGCAAGGGTGTATGTTATCTGCAAGGATAGATTCATACACAAATGGGTTGAGAGTACCTTCCACATGGATGAATTGTCCAGAGAAGGCCATAAAAACATTCTCCAGTTCATAACAATGCCATACCAGCTTGTGTTCTTCCAGCAATGGTTGCAGGGTGTTTGTTCTTTGAGGTTTCCTGCCTGACACGCCAACATCCGTTCAATAAAAAATAAAATGGACGTATCCGAGACTACCATAAAATTTGAAACCTTATTTGCTGATGCAACTTTATCAGACGTGCAGTAACATCTGTCTGCTTTGAATGTCCCCACCGGTCGGATTATCCGTGGTTTGCAGAGAGAAGCCCTCCCCCTTTGCATTGACGGGTTCATGTTCCGCTCGAAAACCGGGCAGAAGAATGAACATTTCGAATCTTTTTCGGACCGCCGGCGGTGTACAAAACCATCCAGTGGAAAATACTTGCAGTAGGGACCGCTGTATGGATTTTTCATACAGGTCCATGTAAAAGTTTGATAGCAGGTTTATAGACGGCTTTCAAAACTGGCTGAAAAACCGGCTGTGGGGACAAGGCCTTAGGGTTCGCTGAACTTTTGTTTAAGACACACACTTGCTCATTCCCCGGTCCACTTTGATGGTGAGCTGCTCCAATGTAGTGTCAGTCTACCCTCTCGCACCTTCATAGTGGACGTTCACCTCTCACATCAATGGCGCATGGTGCTTGACCGTTTCCATTCACTTATTGGTAATGGCGCCATTTGTCCACTCACAATACACTTTAACCACCGCCACATATGAACAGTTTAAAAAAACTATACAGTTTCAGAAATGCCCACACCCTTGAGGTGAAAACCAATAACCATCCCCTTTTTGCAACTCTGATAAATCGTTCCTTTTACCCATGATGGCAACAAGAGATGTGTGCAGACAGCCTATCACACACCTTCTGTATCCTCCAAGCCTGCTCATCACATGTGACTTCCTTCATGAGCTACACACTGCAGAGATAGAAGATAGGAAGTGGTCATAATATTGTGACTTGACCACATCTTGGGACTTTGGAAATTGGTGTCACTTAGTTTTAAGGCAATGTCTTCACTGCAGTGGACAAAAAACAACCTGAAAACGAATTACTAAAAACGTTCATGAAACTGAGTTTTCTGTCCACTGCCTGTCAAAAGCAGCTGAAAAAACGGCCGTTTTTTGCCGCGATTTCCGCTTTTTGGCGAGTTTTTATGCTTGTCCAAGTCCTGGTTTTCAATGTCTGCATAAATTAAGCCATTGGATGTAACTCCACCCTACAAAAGGGGATGTAAAGCACATTATTGCATTTATAAGTCATCTTGTAGTTGTTTTACGGATTTTTGTGCTAATAATGTTAATTCTCATTGTTCGGCAAAAATACATTTTTTTTTTTTTTTTTATGGAGTTTGGCCCTAATGTCCATTTTTTTTTTTTTTTGGATTTTTGTGCTGAAATCCGTATTTTTAAGAATTTTGCCGCTTATAAAGTTCCCCCCCGCCTGCTTTTGGTCGCCAAACAATACACGTTTTTTTTTTACAGATTTATAACACACTTATTTCACTTTTGCAGCAAAATATCTGTTTTTAAGGATTTAAAAATATTTTAGCGCCAAAAGTTGTAAAAAAGTATTTTTAGCAACAAAATCCGTAAAAACAAAAAAAAGCAAGATAAGATCGACAAGAGCAAGATAACTTTAGAAGAGCCAAAATCCGTAAAAAAAAAAAGTATCTTTATCGTCAGAAGCGAGAGAACTTTATTAGCGCCAAAATCTGTAAAAAAAATTAAATAAATAAATAAATAAAATAAATAATAAATAAATGTATTTTTAGGCCAAAAAATATGAACTGCGCAAAAATCGTTAGCGCCTTTATTTACTACCCACTATAAGGTGGGACAAGGGTCTCCTGGAGGGTTTTCATTGAAAAATCGTGGCAAAAAAACGCTTGCGAAAAACCGCGGCAAACGTCCAGCACTTTCCATAGACTCCTGTAGTAAATTTTCTGCCCGGCTCTCGCATTTTTTTAGAACATGTTGTGAAAGACTAGCAGTAAAAAAAAAAAAAAAACAGCAGAAAAAATCTCCATGTAGACAGCAAGACGTTTTTAAATTAGAAGTCTATGGGAGATGATTTCAGTTTTTTCCAGGGTTTTTAGAAAACGAAAAACGCTGAAAAAACTGATGTTTTTCTGTGCAGTGGAGACCGAGCCTAATGGTTCACCCTGAAATCTCTTCTTGAGGTTTCTAATGACTTGATTGGTGTAAACGTTGGGATTTTCTTACTCGGAAAGCATGCGGGGTGATCCGTCGCCTTGTCTAGGTCATGTGTAACACTATTCCATCGTTTTGTTCTCTGCTATAACTGCAATCATCCTTCTCTATAAAACTTCATGGAGTTGAATCCATGTACATTCGGGTCCTGGCGCTGGCACGGCTGCCACTGTGTCTCTTAACACTCAGTTAACATTAACGCCTCAGCTGCTAGGCCCCATGAAAATTAATGAAGCCTGACGCGTAGGGAGTGAAAGGTCACAGCCTGGACTTCCGCTGCGCTTGTGCGGGTTTTGTTGTCTGCCACAGTGTTAACAAAAGGTGGAAGCCTCATCTTGCTGAGCCTGACACACACTCTTCACAGGAGCTAATTCCCCCTCCCCCGCTCTCTATTAACCCTGGGACTGGATCAGTGTTACACCTCAGAGACTCCAGAGACATTTCATGAGGCTGTGGAAGACGAAGACGCGGTTCTATCTGTCCTCCTGATACTGAATCTCAAGCCTTGCATTCTTCTTTCCTGTATAGGCCAGGAGTTTTTCCAGGGAACCTGTTTAATTGACATGGTTTCTATCCTAGTGACCTATAATTTGCGTAATTGCATTTAATTTTTTTATTTTTTTTTTTATTTGGTCTTCTAATCTTAAATCTAAAATTCTTTTCCATTTCTGGAAGGTGTTAAAGGGGTTGTCTCACTACAAGGATTGCTGCTTTTTATCTAAAAGATCTTACAAAAACAAGTCACTTTGCAGTATGTGCCCATTAGCAGTGTCCTACCTATTCTTAGCTATCCCCTCTTTATGTACTGCATCAGCTCCTCAGGTCGCTATAGCTACAGACCTGTTCAATGTCTCCTGATAGGCTGCAGGCGCTGGTCACTATAGCTACAGATCTGCTCGTTCTCTCCTGATAGGCTGCAGGTGCTGGTCCCTATAGCTACAGACCTGTTAGATCTCTCCTGATAGGCTGCAGGTACTGGTCCCTATAGCTACAGACCTGTTAGATCTCTCCTGATAGGCTGCAGGTGCTGGTCGCTATAGCTACAGGCCTGGTGTCCTTGGTGTCACTGTAGCCAGTAAACACTGAATTAAAAAATGAAACTGAGAAAACAGCACTGAAGTAGGATGAATCGATGTAGTGAGACAACCCCTTTAAAGAGCATTGTACAAGATTAGAAAAAGCATGGCTACTAAATCCAGAAATAGCGGTACCCCCCCCCTTTAGTATATTAAGTATTGGGGTTTAAAAAGGGGTTTTTCTACTCAACCCTATGGATATGCTAGGATGACTCGTCCCATCTCCAAAACCCGGCCCCCCAAACCCCTTCTGTCCTGAACAGATAGGTGGTCCAGAGTCTCCTATGTAAATGAAGGAACTCCCGTTCATGTCTATGTCCGAGTTCTGACCACCTCTATGTTCACAATGGAAAGGGTTTGGGACTTGTTTAGGAGATGGGTCCAGTTCCCAGAGGTGAAACCCGGACCTATCAGACAATGATGGCATATCCTAGCATATGCCATCATTGTCTGTAGTGAGGCAACCCCTTTAATTCAATGGAATGAGGTTAAGCCTCAATAGCACAAACTCACTCTAAAATCCAGAAATAGCGCCATGTGTGTCCACCAGCACATGGTTCATTAGGTGGACATGGATATTGCTATAGATTTTGAACACCAGGTGGCACCATAGTAAATACATTTCATAACTCTTTACTGGTTCATATTTTTTTTTCTTTAACAATTTGTAACTTGTTAATATTTTATGTTCTTTGCAATGCTTTTACAGTGAGAGAAACCCTACATGGAGTTGTCTTTCTCCATTATATATTTTGGAAGGCTCTTGTGGTTGACCAGGGCAGCCCATTTACAGGATAAATTCATGTTTCTATTCCAAGAAGGACTTTTTCAAATTGTTTGGCCTTATTAGTAGGTTAAATGGGACTGCAAAATAGAGCATCAACTATATACTCTAACATACTTGTGAACATAGCAAATAAATGCCACAATAATGGCTTCTGGCCATAAGTTTGAAAGATTACAATAAAGGCTCCTTCACACTTACATTGTAGATTGCCTGGGAAAAAAGGCATCAAAACGGCATGTAGCTATTAGCTGGGGTTCATGCAGTGTTTTTTGACATCTATTTAGCATCAGTGTTTGTAAGCCAAAACTAGGATTGAAAACTAAAGAGGTAAAAAGTGTAATGGATTTGTGTCTTCCGTTTTTGGTTTGGGGTTTATGGGGTTCAAAAAAACACTGTGTGAACTCAGTTGTTTCGCTCTTCATTCATTTTTTTTTTTTTAATGCATTTTTGCATTTACATGTGTTTTTTTAAAAGCGATAAAGTAATTGTGCAGGGTAGCCCCCAAATGGGACAAAAAAAAGGTAAGAGCAAAGACGCTTCAAAAAAACGCTCCAAAAAACGGAAAACGCGCGAAAAAAAACGGCCGTTTTTTCAGCTGCTTTTGACAGGCAGTGGAAAGAAAACTCAGTTTCATGAGCGTTTTTAGTAATTCGTTTTCAGGTCGTTTTTTGTCCACTGCAGGGTAGACATAGCCTAAGACATGAAAATATTTAAAAAATCAGTTAAGAAGCCTATTAGGCTTCAGTGTTTTGATATGTAATAATGCATGAAGTTGATTGTACTCTGCCTTTTGTAGAGCTTGATAGACTTCAATAAGTTTTATGAATGGCAGTCTCGACCATTGCCACCCTGAGATCAAGTTTGCAGGGTGCTGATGGTTAGACAGAAAGTGTCCTCACCTTCTGTTAACCACAGAGATACTGCGGCTGCTAATGACTGTGGCATCGCAGGGATTAAGAGACTGGAATCGGAGCTTGCTCCTTTTCCAGCCCCTGCAATGGGGAACCTATCTGTTCCTGTCAACTCTCGCTGTGGAGCGTGCAGGTGCAGATGGTGAGCCTGCACCATCTCAATGCTGCCGGGGAGACTTGACAACTATCCTGGTAGCTCGGGAGGATTCCCCCTTTTCTGGGAGGGTTGGCAATTATACAAATATGGTAATGTGTATAGGAGAAATAATAAAAAAAAATTTTCATGCGTTACTTTGGAGGTTTGTGAGGAGAAAAACTGTACAAACTGTCTGCAGCAAACTGCATCTGGAAAACAAACTGCCGCTGAGCAAAAGACGCACCCAGAATGCAAAAAAAGCCACAAAAATAGTGATGCACGTAGAGCCTTTTATATTTTCCTATTGAGTCCCAGCTAACTATTCGCCACTGGATTTTTAAAAAAACAAAGCATACAAAATGCCCCTAAAAACTCATGTTTTTTTTGTATAACACCAGCCTAAAGGTTGGTAGCAGTCATATACAATAGATATTATTATTATTTATTTTAAAGCACCATTGATTCCAGGGCGCTGTATATTCAAAAAGGGAGGTTACATACATATATCAAACAAGTACAATGATAACAGTGACTGACTTATGACTGGCACAGAGGGAGAGAGGACCCTGCCCGCGAGGGCTTATAATCTACAGTGGAGGAGGAAAGAGACGGAAGGTGAGGGGCAGACATGTTTTTGGGGTAGCACAGTGGCTGCTAGGTTATAGACAATCCTGAAGAGATGGGTTTTCATGTTGCTTTTGAACCTGGGGAAGGTGGAGGAGAGTCTGATGTGTTGGGGCAATGCGTTCCAGAATGTGGGGGAAGCACGGGAGAAGTCTTGGAGCTTGACTGGAGTATTATCTTTTTCAGATAAGGGTATGTCTCAGCTGTATGACCATAATGGCTCTAAAAGGACCCCCACCTACCATGTGCCATTTAGAATACTTGTATCTTTTTATGTGCAGAAGGGCCTTTGGGCCCCTTTAGGCTCCAGGACCCAGTAGCAACTGTTACCACTGCATTACGCATAGCTATGACCCAGAAAAGACCTTAAGCCTTAAATTCAAAATGCCCGATCCTTCCCTGATGGTAGGTGCTGGGGGATATTTGACAGTCAACAGGCATTACAATTTTAGTGGCCTAATGTTTGTAGCCATTTCCTAATGTCCCTGTTGTAGTCCTCTCACCCTCTCAGTAGTCAGGGACATCTTTTCCATTGGACACACTAGGCGGTTGCTTCAGGAATTTAAGGAACATACTCTGGGTTGGCTCTCCTTTTTAACGGTTTGTGCATTCTTAGGACGTGGAGAAGGGAGCCATCGGCTCCCTGTCCTGTTGATTAGTCTTGTAAGCTGCTACAGGTCTTTAGAAGGGTGTCCCAACATAGGTGGCGTGATGATATGGGTGTTTTGGGGTATGATATGGGTATATTTGGGCATGCCTATAAGTATGTATTTGGGCAGGGCCCAATGCACTGCTAGGCCTGGGGGCCCAAAATACTTTTCGGATATCCCTGTCTGTAGTCACAGATTATATTCAGGGGCCTCAAATCATTAGCAGCCATAGCATAAATTACAGCTTGTACCCTACTGGTAGTGAGACAACATATATATTATAACATTCTTGTCACTAAATAGAGCGATTCTTATAATACTGCTAGACTGATTAATCACTGTGAAGGGTCAGATTTCCTACAAGCCATGCGAGGTCCCTGCACAAAGCCTAAATTGCATAGAGGGTGCTATGCCCTGAGGGTTATGGCTCCTGTATTCTATGCATTATGTATTTGACGGAGTATATATCATAGGTTTTATTCCCTTTAGAGATACTTTGTTTCCACAAGGTTTCTTATTGCAGTCAGACCATTCATCCTCGCGTTCTAAGCGGTAGTTTAGTTTGCAACAAAGATCATTTGTATTTGCTATACGCGCTTCCAGTCTACATCACAAGGACTTGGCCAAATGTAATTGTAAGAAGTATTGATTGTTACTGTAATCATTCTCTGCCTGTAGGCTCTCCGCAGTACATTGGGTCAAGTTATTACAACACCTACTTATAGCACAGAGTACTTTTTGGTGGTATTCCACAAACACCTTGGCAGATATAATTATAAAGAAAACCAGCACTTGCGAGAGAGACATTTCCTAGTGATGTCCTTGCAAAATGAAAAAAAATTTCTGTAAAAAAATAAATAAATAAATTTTAAAAAAAATTTAAAATAGAACCTAGGAGCCATTTGTATCTGGTTTGATTAGAGGATACATTTCGGGAGGTTGCATTCAGTGTCTTTCATCTGCCCACAATATCCTACGCACCATCCACTCTTCATTATGACTGTGAACAGATTGGAATGTAATACAACGCGTTCAAAGTTATTATGCAAATTTTATTTCAGATAAAATTATTTGTATTTTAATTAAACTCATGGATTGTATTGCGTCTAAGGCCTCTTTGGCTCACTAAAGTCAATCGCAAACACCGGTGATACAAAGTTTGCCCGCTGTGTCCAACTAAAGGAGACCTACTTGGGAAGGACGTTCCACATTATTAGGCAGCCACAGGTTTCTAGCAATATGGGAATGAAAAAGGATCTCTCTGCTGCCGAATAGAGCAATGCCTTAGACAAGGTATTTTATGAAAACCTAAGCGTGATTATCGTACTGCAAAGAGATTTGTGGCTGAATCTGATTACAGCCGGGTTCAGATAGAGTCAGAATGAGGAAGGTTACTGTCAGACAAGTTAGTTGGATAAAGAAAGCAGCTGCCCAAAAGCCATTACAAAACAGAAAAGAGGTGAATGGAGCTGATGGTGCCTCTGGCTTCCAGGAATATCAAGGTGTACGGTTCTCCAGAGGCTGCAGTTGTCCATAAACTTACTATTCGGCCACCACTAACTAGTGCTCACAAGGAGAACCGGTTGCAGTGGGCCCACATATACATGAAGACTCATCACTGAGGAGTGCCATGCAACCCTGGATGGTACAGATGTATTGGGTAGTGTATGCGCAACATTTCCCAACAGGCTGCGTCGTCAGGATGGAGGGGGAGAAGTCATGTTTTGAACTGGAGCAATGTGTAGGAGCTGGTAGACCCCTTTAAAGGTCCCTGAAGGTGTGAAAATTGCCTCTGCATAGTATATAGAGTTTCTGACTCACCAATTCCTTCCATGGTACAAAAGGCAAAATAATCTTAAGGCAGAACAATGCCCATTCATGTGCAAGAAGACCTTAGACTATCGGCTCTAGGTATAAAAGGAGAGAAATCCTGGTGTGGCCACCATCCTCCCGCCCCAAACCCAATTTGGGGAAATTGGGGGTTACCCCGAAGCAAAAGATCCTTTTTTTCTTTTTTTCTTTTTTCTCTCTTTTTTTTTTTTCTTTCTTCTTTTCTTTTCTTTTTTTCTTCTTTTTTTTTTTCTTTTTTCCTATTTTTTTCCTTTCTTTTTCTTTTTCTTTTCTTTTCTTTTTCTTCTTTTTTTTTTCTTTTTCTTTTCTTTTTTTTTTTTCTTTTTTTTTTCTTCTTTTCTTTCTTTCCTTCTTTTTTTTTTTTTTTTTCTTCTTTCTTTTTTTCTTTCTTTTCTTTCTTTTTTCTTTTTTTCTTTTCTTTTTTTCTTTCTTTTTCTTTTCTTTTTTTCTCTTTTTCTTTTTTTCTTTTCTTTCTTTCTTTCTTTCTGTTCTCATGCTCTTGTCTTCTGGTTCCCTCTATTTGGCTTTCTGTCTCTTTTCTTTTCTTTTCCTTTCTTTCTCTCTTTTCTTTTCTTTTCTTTTCTTTTCTTTTCTTTTCTTTTCTTTTCTTTTCTTTTTTCTTTTCTTTTCTTTCTTCTCTCTTTTCTTTTCTTTTCTTTTCTTTCTTTTCTTTTCTTTCTTCTTTTCTTTCTCTCTTTTCTTTCTCTATTTCTCTTTTCTTTCTTTTCTTTCTTTCTCTTTTCTTTCTCTCTTTCTTTCTCTTTTCTCTTCTTTCTTTCTCTCTTTTCTTTCTTTCTCTTTCTTTCTCTCTTTTCTTTCTTTCTTTCTCTTTCTTTCTCTCTTTTCTTTCTCTCTTTTCTTTCTTTCTTTCTCTCTTTTCTTTCTTTCTTTCTTTCTTTTCTTTCTCTCTTTTCTTTCTTTCTTTCTCTCTTTTCTTTCTTTCTTTCTCTCTTTTCTTTCTTTCTTTCTCTCTTTTCTTTCTCTTTTCTTTCTCTCTTTTCTTTCTCTCTTTTCTTTCTCTCTTTTATTTCTCTCTTTTCTTTCTCTCTTTTCTTTCTCTCTTTTCTTTCTCTCTTTTCTTTCTCTCTTTTCTTTCTCTCTTCCTCTCTTTTCTTTCTTTCTTTTTTCTTTCTCTCTTTTCTTTCTTTTTTCTTTCTTTCTCTCTTTTCTTTTCTTTCTCTCTCTCTTTTCTTTCTTTCTTTTCTTTCTCTCTTTTCTTTCTTTCTCTTTTCTTTCTTTCTTTTCTTTCTTTCTCTCTTTTCTTTCTTTCTCTCTTTTCTTTCTTTCTCTCTTTTTTTTCTTTCTCTCTCTCTTTTTTTTTTCTTTCTCTCTCTGATATACATGCATAGTAATTTATAACTAGCACACCAATAACTAGTATAATTTGTATCCCCTTTTGTCTGATTTTTCATTGACTGACCGTACTTTTTTTTCCTTTTCTGCCTTGCAGGATCCTTACCCTACGAATATAAAATAGTGATTGCAGGGAATCATGAACTTACTTTTGATAAGGAATTCATGGCAGATCTTGTTAAACAGGATTACTACCGCTTTCCCTCAGTTTCCAAATTGAAGCCTGAAGACTTTGATAATGTGCAATCACTTCTCACTAACAGTATTTACTTGCAAGATTCAGAAGTAACTGTGAAAGGATTCAGAATATACGGCGCACCATGGTGAGTTACCTTTTGAATATTACTATCAGCTGCTCAGATTACTGTTCTCCCCGTCTGACTGGTATTAATATATGTGCTGTGGGTGATTGGAGGCAGGTAGCTAATTAAGAAGCGGCTTATTCAGACCTTTTTATTATGACTTATTAAATGTATTCCGTTTTCTGTCCTGCTCTCGGTCTTGTTAATATGGAGAAAATTCAAGTATTGAGCCTAGGATGTGTGTCTATAAAATCAGATTATGGTTTTCGATGTGTTTATATGTTCAAATAACCTTAAAGGGGTTATCCAGGATTTATTAAAACATGGCTACTTACTTTCAAAAACAGCATCACCTCTGTCGCAGGATATGTCTGGTATTGCAGCTCAGCATCATTCATTTAAAGCGGTTTTGCCACGAAGTGAGTTCCTTACCTCTTATCTGCTCAGGAGAGAAGATAAACAATGCATGCTGAGTCATGAACAGCTGCAGGGGTGAGAGGGAGGGGGGTGAGCAGAGAGTGAGGAAGAAGGGAGCATCTGCAATGTTTACTCAAATAATTACATTACAACCAGTGGATTCTATACAAAAGACACAGGCTCATTCACTACTTTTTCTCCCCAGTCCCTTGCAAGCTCCTTCATGTTCCCTGTCATGAGATAAGAAGTGCAAACACGCAAGTGTGGCCAGATCGGCTCCTGTCAGTGTCATGGTTGTGTCTAATGTAAACTTTCAGGAAACTAAGGGGGACTGAGCAATGCCGTAGCTCTCACAGGCTTCAGTTTTTGTAAACGCATATATTTAGAAAAGTGATTAAATACCCATTTCGGAGGATCCCACGTCAACATTACATTGTGGCAAAACCCCTTTAAGTGAACCTTAGCTGCAATACTAGGTGCATCCTGTGACACAGGTGGTGTTATTTTTGAAAAAAGCAGCTATGTTTTTTTCTAAGCCTTTAAGCGCTTTATGGTAGCCATACAGTCAATGGTTCAGACTTAAAGGGGTTTTGCCACTATAGACAATCATGGCATATCGTTAGGATATGCCATCATTGTCGGATAAGTGGGAGTCCGAACTCTGGGACCCGCACCTATCTCGGGAACGGGCCCCCGTATCTCTCCCTGCAGACGGGAGTGTCGGTCGCACTTGCGAGCAGAACCGAATGCGCCGCTCGCCTGTACTCAGAAATCCCATAGAATAGAATGGAGAGTGTCTGCGCTACTCAGTCATTTTTTGCAACGTTTCAAAAAACAAGCAGAAAAAAAAAGTTCTGTGGAGACAACAGAATGTTTTTACTATAGAAAGGGAAGATCTTGCCTTAGGGAGAGCGCCTGTATAGGCGTGTGGAGATTCAAAATTGCCTTTTTGCACTCCACGACTCATCTGCATATCACAAGGCATTATGGGAAAGGAGCTGAGAAGCTCTAGCGCCCTCTTTTGGATGTAACAAATCCTCAATTTGCTTTTGACCCACTGGATCTTTGGAAAGCAAGAAGGGATATTTAGCCAAACCAGCATCACCCATCTGTAGACAGAGTACTATACAAATCTATGGGACCTGTTTTCAGTCTTTTTTTTTTTTTTTTTTTTACAACAAACGCTGAGGAATCGGTCATTTTTGTGTGCTGTGTAGACATAGCCCTAGGTAACCATCCATGCTTACAGACTCTTGGGGGATAAAATAGACAAAAACTTTCTTTTCCAGTAGTGTAGTATGTTCTCTGACTAAGCTGGACAAGGTTTGTAGAACATTTCCAGTACATGAATATTTTATAAATGACACACCGGAGTAATCCAATGTTCAGAATAACTTGTAGAGACACATAAAGGAATCACAAAAGGGCATGTTCAGACGGCGGCTTTGGGCGTGGTTTTGGCCGCGGGTTCCAATGCGGTTTCCACGGCCAAAACCGCGCCCAAATCGCAGCCAGTTTTTTAACATGGTTTCCTATGGGAAACCGCGTTAATAAACACACGCCGCGGGTTTGGCAGTGGCTTTGGGGCCGCGGCCTAGCCGCGCGTGTTGGGGAACTCTCCTGTCAATTCTTGACGGGGAGTTCTCAGCGCGGCGGCCGCGAGCGTCGCCGCGGATGGCACGTGGCTGGGCTGCGGCTCGCGCCGCAGTTTTTCCCCTGCCTATTAATTTGCATGGGGGCAAACCCTCTCCGCAAGCTGCGCCCCAAGCCACGCCCCACCCGCGCCGAGACCACGCCAAACATCCGCGCCGCAAACCCGCGTCGGGAGAGAGTCGGACGAGGTTTGGCCGTGGAAACTACGGCGAAAGCCGCGGCCAAACCCGTCGTGTGAACGGGGCCAAAGACCGTGTGGTGGATGCAGGTCCAAATCCAAACACCAGGTCCTGGCCCATATGATAGGTCACTGATTGGTTACGTTTTTTGGCTAGTCTTGATTTGTGTAGTATGGGAATAATTGTGGAGTTGATACCAGAAGAATTTCTAACAGTACTTGGTTGACCAGAGTTCATCTTCATAGTTCTCTATGACTTCCTGTCCACGGTAATAATTTTCGGAGCTTTGTTTGCTCAGACATGTTTGCTTTTGATGATTTATGTAGGCTACTTGTCCTTTTTATTGAGCAAAATAGTTTTTATGTTGATTGTTGGCTTTTATCTGCTCTTTCATGTTGTGTTAGGTGTCCTCTTCAAAGGGCGAATATTGATTACTGTAGTCTCTATGCAAGTACACAAGGTAACATTGTTAGCAAGTTTCAAGATCTAATATTTGCTAATGCCTAAGAAGGGGATACTAAATTTAATTGAAGAACTGCGGAGATGTATGGAGACTTTATTTCAAACAAAAATTATGTGATATAACTTTTCTCCAAAAGAAGAAAATCTCTCATACTTGCCAAACTAGAGTCCCTTCTGAGAGGAAGAGTCACACATCCATAGGCAGCCTAAGGGCATGCTGTTTATCACCAAGTGCATAAGGATATGGTCTATCATGAAACTTCTCGAATAGGGAAATGAGTCTACCTTCACTCTAAAAGTCAAGGGCTCTTTAAGGGTCAGGGGTCAAAGGTCACCCTTCCTCCAAGATTAGGGATAAGTATCTTGCGTCTGGCTTCCACCCAGTGTCTTTTTGAGTTTTTGTACTTTATCGGTATGGTGGAGCATATTGGTTGGCTATAGACATACCTTAGAGGCAGCTATGAGGTATACGGACTCTGTGAAGAGCCCTAGTTGGTGTATAGAAACCATATTTTTAGGCAATTCTTCATGGAAAAAGATTTCTCTGCTTGAGAAGGAAGAAAACAATCTTAAACCAACCAAGTCTCTTCCAAATGGAAGTGTCTGTCTGCAAAGATAGTTTTTTGTTTGTTTTTTTTCCTCCTTTTGGAGGAAACTGAATTTGATTGATGAAACCTAATCGGAATATGGACAAGTATAATGGTTTTAGTAGATAAATAAAATTATCTTGTTTTGTGTTATTTTTCTGTTTCCAGCCCACTGTAACCAGTTTAATTTTAACCAGGTGCCAAGTAAAAATGCTCTGGTCTCCTAACGGCTCAGACCAGTGATGATGATGATGATGTGTCCAGTATGATGACATCAGATGTTAGGAGCTATTTGGCTGGCGACTTCTTGAGTAATTGAAATATAATACTATTCCATCTGCAGGTCACCTGCCATAAATTTTTTCTTGGAAAAAAAAATTGTCTAAAATAATGAAACAATAAAATTCTTAATACACTCCTTCAGAATTTGTCACCATTTAGTTGTCAATGCTGTTCAGATCCTCTAATACAGTGGTCCCTCAACATACAATATTAATTGGTTCCAGGATGACTTTTGTATGTTGAATCCATAACTCTATAGAAAACTGTTAATTGGTTCTGGAGACCCAAAATATCACCAAAATAATGCAATATAAAGATTAAATAACCTTAAGCAGATACTAATCCAGATAAAGTCTGTACTTCAGAATAGCTGCGAAAGAGCTGCTTGAAGCTAGAAATAACTTTCTATGTTGAGGACAGGAGCTTCTTTGAGTCATGTACTTTATACACAATGTGCCAGAAAAGAGAAAATGGTTCCCTTACCTGGTGTCCAAAGGAGATGCTCATCCTGGCACATGTGAGAGCAGTACAGGACATGTAGAACCGCACTGTAATGTAGAAAGCTACTTTAGACCGCCAATCACTGCATGTACCTCATTAATACATGTGAGAGCAGTACAGGACATGTAGCACCGCACTGTACTGTAGAGAGGTGCTACTAGACCGCCAATCACTGCATGTGTATTACTAATATGTGTAAGAGCAGTACAGGATATATAGTACCGCACTGTACTGTAGAGAGGCGCCACTAAACCACCAAATACTGCAGCATATAACACATACAAGAGCAGTACAGAATATGTATTACCACATTGTACTGTAGAGGCACTACTAGAACACCAATCAATGCATGCGCCTCACTAATACATGTAAGAGCAGTACAAAATATGGATTACTGTACTGTAGAGAGGCGCCACTAGAACACCAATCAGTGCATGTACTGCACAAATAAAGAGGTTTTCCAAGTAACATGTTGAAGGTAATTTGTTAGATGTGTGAGTAAAAGACATTGCAAAGGAAGGCCTGGTTCACACGGCTTATTTTGCCGCGGATTGGCGCCGTACTGTCCGCCGGATTTTCGCTGCAGTACGGCGCCAATCCGTCCCTGTCATTACAGTAATCCACTGCTCTCATAGAGAACAGTGGATTCCGTCGCTCCTCCCCGCTCAGCGAATCCGCTGTGGTGGGGAGAAAGTGACATGCACATTATCCAGGCGCAATACGCGCCGTGGATAATGCAAGTCTATGGGGCTGGAGAGCGGCGCCCCCGCCCCCATCCCGCCCTTTATTCACGGTGGATTTGTGAGCCGGATTGCGCTCACAAAACCGTCGGGAATAAGCCGTGTGAACACGGCCTAAGAGATCAACATACATCTGTCTACACTCCTATATGCAATAGTGATACGGGAGCAAGCTGACCTATGAGTCTGGTGATATCACCTGCGAGTATTGTGGGTGATACCTCATCATGCAGGGGTGTAAACCGTGTCAGGAGAAACAAATAGAGAAACAGCGAAACAAATAATGAATAATTCCAGTAGTCAGAATATTTCATCTAAGACCCGACCAGGAAAAAACTCCTGGTGGGCCCCTGAGCATGGCTGACCTAGAGTTTGTCTTCAACTGGATGTGTGTCCTCGGGAGAGGCGGACTGGCAGAGAAAGAGAGGTAAGAGGCAGAGTGCTAATGGGATGTGCAGTCCTGTACTTCACTGATGGGCCCTAGGCACCCCAGTCCGATATGGATTTGATCTCTAGAAAACTTGAAAGACTATTACTAGTCAATAGGATCCTTAAAGGGGTTTTGCCACGATCTAATGTTGACGTGGGATCCTCCAAAATGGGTTTTTAAACACTTTTCAAAATATTTGTCCGCAAAAAAAGTTTAGCCTCTGAGAGCTACAGCCTGACTTACATGCCCTTGGTTTCCTGACAGTTTACATTAGACACGACCAGGAGCTGATCTGACCGCACTTGCGTTGTTTGCATTTCTTATCTGATGGCAGGGAACATGACCGAGCTTTGACGGGACTGGGGAGAAAGATTCTGTGTCTTTTGTATAGAGAATCCACTGGTTGTAATGTAATTATCTGAGTAAACATGCAGATGCTCCCTGCTCAGACCCCTCCCTCTTCCCCTACAGCCATTAGTGAAAGAATGAAAGAAGGCTGCCTGCTGAGCTCATCTTCTCTCCTGAGTAAAAAAGAGGGAGAAATAAAACGCATATAGCTTGTGCACAATACAGTTCTCCTCTGTGGATTAGCAAAACAATGTTGCGATGACATCACAGAGGAGGTACTTGTTTTTTTAAACACTGAAATACAACGCCCCTTTTTCAAGCCTCAAGAGGGGAGTATCAGCCTGTTAGGTAAGGAACTTACTTCTTGGCAAAACCCCTTTAAGAATCTATTGATTCAAAACTGACTTATCATAGCAGTCATGCTCCAAATACAGACAGAAGCCATGACACCAATGTTCATTAATGATTTGGAACGGTGTCTACTTGGTGGAAAACCTGCAAAATGTTCTTTATGGCACCTAGATAATTTTTTCTGTTGTGTATACCTAACCCTAAATAATATTGCACAATAAAATATTTTTTGTGCTTTTAGGATTACTTGTATATTTAGATATCTCGTTTCTTAATCATACCCCAATACTTTAAAGGTTTTAATTGGTCCTTTTAATATCTGCCCATTTGGGAATTATAAATGTGTATGAACTGGGTTTAATTACAAGTTTATATTTTAACCGCATTGAACCTTTGTTCTCTCTGCTCAGAAAATGATAAATTTAAACATGCAATTAAACCAATGATTGGAAACTTACAGAAAGTGTACAGAGAGTAACATGTGTATCGGAGTAAAGGTCACTGTGACCAAATTGCTTTTTGTGAAATGTCATGTTGCCTTCTGGGTTCACAGCCAAGTATGCAAATCCTGTAAGAACTTCATAGCAGGCACACCTCAGTAATCTTTACATGTGTTGCTGTTCGGGACGCCAGGTCAACCTTAGGATTGACTCCACTTCTCTGACAAAGAAGTGTAAAAAAAAAAAGTACTTATACCACAATAAAGGACAAATGAACAGCTACAATTAACCTAAGGCAAAGCAGACAAATAAATCCAAATGTCTGGTTGACCTAAATTTATAATACTGCTCGTAGGGATTTACAAATTTACTACGTCTTACTAGGTAGAAAGATTTAAAGGGGTATTCCCATCACAGCAAGTGCCACTAAAGGGCTTTTTACTGTAAAGTAAGCAATCTTCAAACTGCATGTTTAAAAAATATGTATGCTTTACCTAATATGGGCCTTTTTTTGTCTCCTCGGTTACAGACCATCACTGTGTGCTTTGTTTGAGTTGTGGCTGGTAATGCAATGGTATTAAACACTGTCTGAGAATAAGTTCCTGTGGCTGGCCTGGCCTGGCTAGGGAGAGGTAGTGCGAATACACAAGAGAGAAAATGTGCGTCTCTGCTCTTCAGGCCAAAGGCAACATCACCGTGACTGAAAGTACACAGCAGTGGTCAGAAACGAAGAAACTATAAACAAATTTGAAATTGTAAAAAAAAAAAAAAAAAGCCTGTATTAGGTGAAACATACATATTTTATGACATACATTCTGAAAATTGCTTACTTCACAGTAATTGGTCCTTCCTTCAACACTTGCTGTGATCTCCGTTGCCAGGCGGTGTACTCAAGCCTCATAAACAGGCTTTTAATGATCATGCTTTCAGTTTCAAAATCATTGTGATAAGACATAGATTTTCATCATGCTACCGGGATCTGCATCCTGAGGTGGCCCAAAAGCCCCTTTGACACATAGGAGATTTGGAGACCGTGTGTTATACAATTACTGAACCCCCAAAACGGCAAAAACTGAACTTTTGGTCACCAAGTATGATTTAGCAAATCCAAGCACTCTGTATAATATATATCCATGCATATGAGAATTAGGTGTTATGTGAGCCGGCCAATGTCACCAAATAACAGCTTCTGGGTGTGGAAAAGATGCAGCCAGCAATACCAAACTCCCTAACTATAAGGAAATGCTATCTAACTAACTAAGAGCAGTCTGTACAGTACAGAGAGTCAGCTGAAAATGGCATTCACAAGGCAATACATATATATATATATATATATATATATATTATTATATATATTGATTTATGTCATTGGTATGATTTTAGCAGCCAATGAGAGCCCTACACTTCAGCAAAGACTTTTTTGACACTTCTCTGTGCTCTGTACTGATTGGATGGTCGCCAAAAGTGCAGAAAGCCACTGAAAATGGCGTGTCGAACTAGAACTTTACTCAAACAAATGGTAAAATGTTTGGTTTGAGTTCTAAAAATTCAAGAAGTTCTACTGGAACTTAACTTTTCTAGAACAGTTCGATCAACACTATTCAAGATCAAGTGAAGGTTGGCCATATCCACTATTAAAAATGTAGGGATTGCCTGATGGGGAAATTTTTTTTAAAATAAAAACTCTCAAAGTTCTGTCAGTTGAGGAGATCATGTAACGAAAGTGGTAGGGCAGCTTTTAAAGCTACACATATTTTGGTCCTTCCACCCAAGGATATATACATGAGGGAGAAAACTCTGGACGTGCATGGAGGCTGAGGCTTAGAAGGAAGAAAGATAGGTAAAGCACAGAAAAGGATCCTAGGGCTTGTATTTACAGGGCAAAAAAAGAACTGCTTGAAATGGTAAATGTCGCTGCTCGACTGCAGAAAAGGAAGGCTACATCCAGCACAGCAAAATCACAAGTTCGTATAGAAAACATCACAGGAAGATGAATAAAGACTCATACAAGCTGTATAAGACACTTGTTTTTTTACATTGGACAGCTCTTTTAAGGCTATGCAATTAACAGTGATTTAATATCCATTTACAACTAGGGGATTTTAGACTTGAATTGTACATGCTGTATACATCAAATGTTGATCAGAGAAGTCTCTGAAGACCAATAAACTGATAACCATCTTAGGCCATGTCCCCACGGCACCGGTTTGTGGACGGTTTTTCAGACTGTTTGCGGTTTTGCAAACCGTCTGAAAAACCGTCCGCAAACTTTTACACGGCCCTCTATGGAAAACCTGTGCAGCAGTCCCTGCTGCACGGGTTTTCCGACCGGCGGTTTTTCACACCGCCGGCAGCCCGAAAGACATTGTACAGGTTCATACTTCCGTCCGGTTTTCGGACGGAATATGAACATGTCAATGGAAAGGAGGAGGGCTTTTCTCCGCTCATAACAGAGAAGAGCCGTCCCCCGTCGACCGTGTGCACGGCACAAATACCGGTCGGATAAACCATACATGCCAACTCTCCCGCTTTTGGCGGGGGGGTTCCGCTATTTGGGGTCCACCCCGCCCTCCCGGGGGAGTGGGCATTCCTCCCGCCGCCTGCAGGTGGCGGGGGTCCTTTGAATTACCGCGGCGCAAGAGTAGCGCTGGCGCGCTACTCTTGCGCCGCCGGGCCGCTCCTACAGGCGGGTGAAGCGGCCGCAGCGTCCGCTCACCCGCCCGGTGCGTGTCACTGTGCAGGGAGGAGGCAGGAGGGATCGCTCCCTCCTCCCTTCTCCCCCTGTATGTCCGGCGCCTGTGCGCGCCGTACATACAGGTCAGCGGCGCAGGGGAAGTGACGCGCGGCTGCACTCACTCCCCTGCGTCGCTGAGGAGATCGTCCGGAGCGGGCCGCGCTGCAGGAGCCTGGTGAGGTGAGTGACTTTTATTATTTTATTTTTATTAGCTTTAGGGGCCATCTACCTGGCTACAATAAGGGGGCCTCTACCTGGCTACACTGGGGGCACTACCTGGCTACAATGGGGGGTCTACCTGGCAACAGAGGGGGCAACTACCTGACTACAATAAGGGGGCACTACCTGACTACAATAAGGGGGCACTACCTGGCTACAATAAGGGGGCACTACCTGGCTACAATGGGGGGCACTACCTGGCTACAATGGGGGGTCTACCTGGCAACAGAGGGGGCACTACCTGACTACAATAAGGGGGAACTACCTGACTACAATAAGGGGGCACTACCTGGCTACAATGGGGGGGTCCTACCTGCTACAATGGGGGGTCTACCTGGCTACAATGGGGGGGTCTACCTGGCAACAGAGGGGGGCACTACCTGGCTAACAATGGGGGCACTACCTGGCTACAATGGGGGCAACTACCTGACTACAATAAGGGGGCAACTACCTGACTACAATAAGGGGGCAACTACCTGACTACAATAAGGGGGCACTACCTGGCTACAATGGGGGCACTACCTGGCAAACAATGGGGGCACTACCTGGCTACAATGGGGGCACTACCTGGCTACAGAGGGGGCACTAACTGGAAAGCAATGGAAGCACTACCTGGCTAACAATGGGGGCACTACCTGGGCAACAATGGGGGCACTACCTGGCTACAATGGGGGGCAACTACCTGACTACAATAAGGGGGCAACTACCTGACTACAATAAGGGGGCAACTACCTGACTACAATAAGGGGGCAACTACCTGACTACAATAAGGGGGCACTACCTGGCTACAATAAGGGGGCACTACCTGGCTACAATAAGGGGGCACTACCTGGCAACAGAGGGGGCAACTACCTGACTACAATAAGGGGGCACTACCTGGCTACAATGGGGGGTGCTACATGGCAACAGAGGGGCAACTACTGACTACAATAAGGGGCACTACCTGGCAACAGAGGGGGCTAACTAACCTGACTACAATATAGGGGGCACTACCTGGCTACAATGGGGGTCTACCTGGCTACAATGGGGGGTCTACCTGGCAACAGACGGGGCACTACCTGGCTAACAATGGGGGCACTGCCTGGCAAACAATGGGGGCACTGCCTGGCAAACAATGGGGACACTGCCTGGCAAACAATGGGGACACTGCCTGGCAAACAATGGGGACACTGCCTGGCAAACAATGGGGGCACTACCTGGCTAACAATGGGGGCACTACCTGGCTAACAATGGGAAAACTACCTGGCTACAGAGGGGGCATCTACTTGGCTACAAGGGGGCATCTACCGGCCTGTAAGGGGCACTACCTGGTTATGGGGGGCTACTACCTGGCTATAAGGGCATCTACCTGGCTTTCTTGCTTAGCCGTTATGCAGTTAGGTGGAGTGGGTGTGGCTTTTGGAAGGGGCGTGGCATACAGACAAGATGGGCGTGTCCATGCTAATTTTTGCCGCGGCGCGCTACAAGCGCCGCTTACTAAGATCTCCTGCATTTTCATTTTCAAAAGTTGGCAACTATGGGATAAACCAACTGGTATTTGTCCTGTGCCATGGGGACGCGCCCTTATATTGTTTATGGGCCTTACAGGAGTCACAGCTCTTTTGCCCTGAAGTTGTAATTAAATAACCAGAGAAGCTAAACTCGCCAGTTTAGTCCTGAGCAGATTGAGGCACTGTCAATTTGGTCCTTTTCACCAGGTTTTCATTACTTGACTAAACGACAAAAAATATCCAGTACATCCAGAAACAACTGAATGCAAACAGTTGTGACTGTAATGATAAAAGCTAATTCTGCAACACAAAAATATAACCGCACTCAGCAGGTACAGAACCCATTCAAACATTGAACAAATACAGATTGTGTATGTTCAGCTACCCCATCAATTGGTGCTGCTGTATATTTGTGTTGAAAGGTTTTGCTTTTTGCATTACAGTCACAGTTTGCATGTCTGGTTGTGCTGGATAATTTTTGCCCAGAATTCATGGAGGCTCTGGCCCAAAGGAGAGGCAAATCTAGAGATAGAAACCATCCTGCTGAGGTTACTTAGACGTGTTAGGTAGACATACACCATTTGTTCAAAATGTGCACTGAATACCTTTATATACTACATGTCGAAAAGATAGCAGTGATGCAGATAAATGTTCCATTAATTCAATGTTTGTATAAGTTTTGGTGGTTTCAGAGTGCAGTTGTATTTTTGTGTTGGAGGTTCTCATTACCTGGCTGCAGCGGTGATGTGCATGTGTATACATGACTGCTACAGTCATTGGTCTCCATTTTCTTGTGCAGTATATCCCTGAAGCCAGTGCTTGGCTGCAGGGGTGATGTATAGATCAATGCAGTCAAGTAAATAAAGCTCACTGGGGTCAACCATAATAGAGTTTCCTCCCTAATGTATACATCCTTGTGAGGAAGGACCAAAAGATGTGTAGCTTTAAAGGCTGCCCTACCACTTTAGTTACATGATCTCCTCAACTGACAGAACTTTGGGAAAGTTTTTATTTTAATTTTTTTTTTCCGCCAGCCAATTCCTAAATTTGTAATGGGGGATATGGCTAACCTTCACTTGATCCTGAACAATGT
This sequence comes from Phyllomedusa bahiana, assembly GCA_025379985.1. NCBI lineage: Eukaryota > Metazoa > Chordata > Amphibia > Anura > Hylidae > Phyllomedusa > Phyllomedusa bahiana. The sequence continues at coordinate 185,117 of JAODAL010000612.1, read as the reverse complement.
CCTACTATACTTGGTATCGACATCATTACTACTTGTAAGGAGTTAAAGGGGTTGTCTCACTACAAAGATTAGCTTTCAACATGTAAGGAACAGTAACTGAAGAAATAGATTAGTTAGTATGGTTGAAAAAAGACATAGGTCTATTAAGTTCAACCAAGATTGAGGAAAATGTGGGTGAAGGGAGGGTGATAAGGGGTTTAAGCCCAGCTTCCCTACTGATGAATGCTTTAAAACCCATAAGGCAAGAGCCAATCTACCAATTTCATTTCTGATCCCATAGTTGCCATCAGACTGGATCGAGAATTTTATATGGCTACATACGTATTAATATTCTTTAGTTTCAGGTAGTTTATCTAAGCTTTTCTTGAAACTCGCAGATTGCTTTGCTTATTTTTCATCGTTGTGGAGATAAGTGATTTTATCAGCTCTGAGTGCACTCAGGTTCCTATAGGTTACCGACCTGCTCTCCCCTGCTATGTCCCCTGCTATGTCTTATCTGATAGCAGGGTTATGTCATCACACAGGTTAGCACAGAGACCTGCTGGTAGCTTGAGAGCTTGAGTGTTATCTGATCTAACAAACAAAGGAGACTAATTACTTTTGTTTAGCTCTTAAAGCGTCTCTGGACTTTAAATAAACATCTCCTGTCTTAGGCCATGTTCACACGGCTTAAAACTGGACGTATTTCAGTCCGTAATTACATGCCGGAGTGCGCAAATTACGGGCTGAAAACGGCCCAGTCATTGCGGTAATCCATAGTTCTCTATGAGACCTGTGGATTACGTCTCCTCTCCCTGCTCGGCGAATACGCCGAGGGGGGAGATAAGTGACCTGTGAATTACTAGCAACGTATCTGCGCTGCGGGTCATGAATGGCTATGGGCCGGCGAGGTGCCGGCCTCCCGCACCCGCTCCACCCCCGGCCACACGGCGTAATTGCGGGGCGTAATTACGTCCCGCAATTAAGCCGTGTGAACCCAGCCTTGATGTCATGTCAGATGCTCATCACCAACAGCCTGACCAGGAAGAGACAGGATGCATGAATGAAAACTGCTTTAGGCTCTGTGAAATTGGATGGTGAGACAACCGCTTTAAGTAGTCAGGAGTCAGTGTGTCTCAAACTTTTTTTTGCTTGTTTACAAGCTTGTTTTGGGTCTGTATAACAGACCTGTTACAGTACATCAGTGTTTTCTAAATTGCAGTGTAAAAATACCAATTTTTTTTTGTTTTACACATTACGAAACACCTTTTGTAAAAAGCCTCGGCTGTCACATCTAGGTAGGGAATGAATATGACCTCATTGAGTTATTGGCACCCAGGTTCCAAATGCTTTTAAGACATTTCAGCTTAATTCTTAAATAGCTTGTAGAAGTCATTGAAGGCAGGGGCAGGCGTAATGGCTTTTGGTAATTCAACATACATTTTACTATGTGACTGAGAAACTAAAAGCTATTTGAGTGCTTTGGAATGTTAGTTTCTCAGATTGTGAATCCTCAGATGGAAAGTCCTTTGAAAGCTCGCTGAAAACAGTAAGTACTGCTTTTCAGGTTAATTTAGGTGAGGCGGCAGCTCACCCGTTTAATACTACTAAAGCAAAGAACCTCCTTGGAAAATATGCAAAGCATTAAAGTTATGTTATTTATTATTCATTATGTAGATTGTGGAGGAAAAGCTTTACAGGAGGTTCACAGTCTTCTGTTCTTCTCTTAAACGAAGTAGCTACAAGAAAAAGATGGACTCACTTAGTGCAAATGGTCAAGCTATAGTGAATGGTCTGCTGAAGTCCAGAACGAACTAATCTGGCATACATTGCTTTTATTTTGTGGTTCTAGTTGTAGCCCTCAATGGTGTAGTCTAAAATTTGGCAAATTACGCCATAGGCCATAGTCTTATGAAGGGTTGTCCACTTCTTAAAAAAATTATATAATGACCCTGGGGCCCAATTAAAAAAATAAATACATAAAAAAAAATTGTACTCTCTTTCCCCCAGTCCTTGGTTCCAGCACTGCTCCTCTTTGGTCTGTTCATTCCAAACAGACATGTCCCCGCTGCAGCCACTGATTGGCTGTGGTGATTACCTGCTAATCGGCAGGCCAATCAGCAGCTGCAGTGGGGACCTGCCCGTTCAGGAGTAGAAGAATATAAGCAGAAGATTGGAGAGACGCGGCACTAGAACAGAGAGCCAGGGGAACGGGAGTTTAAGATTTTTTACAACCTCTTTAAAGGGGTCTTGCCACAAAGTAAAATTGACGTGGGAAGCTTGCAAATTAAATAATAATCATTTAACCATTCATCATTATTACAAATTCTGTAGCCTTTTTGTTTTAGCTGCTATATCTGTAATCCATAGTGTACAGCTCATCTCCAGGGGATACGACCAGGGATGACATCTCCTCAGTCCTGGCACACATGCTCGGGCATCACCTCTCCTCTCAGGCAGCTACTCTCGGTCTCTTCCTTGCTTGGTAATCACACACACTCACTGCTGAACAAGTGTTCAACCCCAAGTGCTGTCATTCTACTCCTGTCCTCTGTTCTCCTTAGTAATTAGTCAAATAGTGCAAATAAATAAAAAGAAACCTCAATCAGGTATGTATATTGAGACAAAAAAAAAGCCACGTTTGCCTCCTGCAGGGATTTGAACCTAGGACCCCATGTTGAAAAGCAGAAGTGCTAACCGCTCAGCTACATTGTAGCTACTCATAGCTCTTTACATAAACAGACCTGTTTGACTAGAGTGAGCACACTCTGGGTTAAAGCATGGTGATGTCAAGCTGGCTGGGTCACATGATATGCAGTTAAAACAAATCATGCACACCCCCTTTTGAGCACACTGAAAGCTGAAGCAGGACAAACCACATGAAATTCCTTCGTGGCTAAAAACACTTCAACTCTCATTAGTTGTGCGCCCCCTCAAGTGTCCCCTCATTTACACTAGGGCCGACTATTTTTTAAGGTCACGTATATTTGTTTTGTAATTTTATTGCTATTTTTATATAGATTTGTATATACTGTACAATTATGTATATATAGTCTGAATGTTTAGTGTATGCAAAACTGTATATAGACTTAAACACTTAATTGATTAATTAGTATTTGATTAAGAGACGCCGGGGAGTGAGCCTATTTGTGGGTTTTTACCATATTTTATGTGTATTGATCAATAAAGTTGTATTTTTATTATGATCAATGTATTTATTTGTAGGTGTTCTATGTGAGAGAGTTTATATATGGGATGGCTTATATAATGGGTTATTTGCCCATTCATTTACAGATGTACTTCTTGTGCAAGAGTAGCACAACTTTAGTAATGTATTAATTTTTTTTCTGCCATTTTGACAACCTTTTGAATTTTTTAGTAATAAAATAATGTGGGCAATGTGTAATACGGTACACAAGCATGGTGAGGTGATGTAGTAACCATAGTTATACCAATTTTTCCAAAGGGCCAACCGGAAAGCGGTTTGCAATGAAGGTAGGGTTTATACAAATCTCATCTAAAAGTGGGTTGGTCTAGGGTGTTTCCTTGGGCTGGTTAAAGTCTCCCAGGTGACAGGTTTTAAAGGTTGTGTAGCAAAACAGATAAGTAATTCAGCTCACCTGAAAAAAATGGGCACGGTTCCCGCAAGTCCTCCAACTGCTCAAAGTATCGCTTACTGGAAAGTAGTAAAGACTGAACCAGCCCAAAAGATACGAGGCGTAGAAAGCAGCAAAAAAATCTCTAAACGCTTTATTAATCCATAATATGGTTAAAGGCAAAGCCACAAGGAAAAAATGTGATAACAAGGCGTTGTTTGATGCACATTTTTTCCTTGTGGCTTTGCTTTTAACCATATTATGGATTAATAAAGCATTTATAGATTTTTTTTTTGCTACCTTCTATGCCTCGTATCTTTTGGGCTGGTTCAGTCTTTACTACTTTCCAGTGGGTTTTAAAGGTTGACAAACATGTATGTTGCAGACCTACAATAGTCCTACAACCAGAAGCTAAAAAAAGTATTAAAAAAAAAAAAAAAAGTTAGCGATCCTCCAGAAAAAAAAACAAAAGCTAATTTTTGCGAAAATAAAAATTTCTTCCAAAGGAAGAGTCATCAGTCTATAGACAGCTGATTTTAGGTACTGGTGGGCCAGAGGCATAACTTATACATGGCTTGGTGTAGGAGACTAAGGATTTCCATTAAAGGAAGCAACTGAAGTTGCTCATATACCTATCACTGTTGCTACGTGGTTCCTCATCAGTCTCCCACCAATGACCACATTTACACTGTTCACATATTGTTAAAGCTGATCACTGGCTTTGGTTGTATCTGCTTACGTACGCGGCACAAGGCCATGGAGGCCAATGATTGTATGGAGTAACATCATTAATGGGTGCAAGTATGGTATGCATCGGGGTAATAAGGGTTGTCCAACTTATTTATGTTTAAAAAAAAATAGAAGATATTGCTACTGAAACAGAAACCCATTCTTCCCTTCCATCTCCAATCCAGCGCTGGCTTTGTAGGCGTCTCTGTTATTCTCCTTTCTTCCGCCAGCAGCAGTAGGAACGCCACCACTGCTTGCTTCTGAACGGGATCTAAGGCAATGGCTTGTGACCACTGTGACCAATAAGTGGCTGCAGTGGTGACTTTTTGATTTGCTACTGGTGGAATGAAACAAAAGATCATAAAGAGACACCTACAGAGCTAGCACTGGAATGGAGGGGAGGAGGAAGGCAAGTATGTTGTGTGTTTTTTCTTGTTGTTTTTTTCCCCCAAAATAAACCAGATAACATTAAGAGATTTTTCACTTAATTTTTTAGTGTGTGTTTTAGGATAGCAACTTCAAGAATTAAAAAAAAGAAAAAGAAAAAAAGTGTGTGTGTGTGTGTGAGTGTGTGTGTGTGTGTGTGTGTGTGTGTGTGTGTGTGTGTATGTATATATATTTATATATATATAATATATATATATATATATATATATATATAGATATAAATATACGCATATATATACGCATATATATATATATATAATTATAATACTGCATATATAATATATGCGTATGTGTGTATATATGTGTGTGTGTGTGTGTGTATGTGTATATATATATACATACATACATACATACATACATACATACATACATACATACATACATACATACATACTCATACCTCCCATTACCACAGTTCTGGTGCTGCCAGAGCTCCTGTGTCCCTCCCACCCTCACCCCATCGGCCCATCACATGATGCTGCAGCCAATCACTGACCTCTGCTGAGGCTGGAGATTGGTTGCAGCATGAACATATCATCAGTGAGGGACAGGAGGAGGGAACACTGGATCTCCGTCAGTGCTGGAACGGTGGCACGTATATGTTAACATTTTATTTTAGCGCAGTGGGAGGTGATAAAGGGGTTTTTGAAAGTCTTGGAAAACCCCTTTGAATCCTAGTCTATTATATTTTTTTTCTTCTGCCAGACTAAGTTAGTACAACAGATCAGATTTAAATGAATGGGATCTGTTTGCACACTTCTTTTAATTTTTTTCTTCTAGTTTATGTAATGTTGTTCATGATGCAAGTGTGTTGAGGTGACTACCTGATTACCTCTTAAAACCTCTTAATACAGGCAATTCCCAAGTTATGAACAGGATAAGAACTGTAGGTTTGTTCTTAAATTGAATTTGTATGTAAATCGGAACATGTATATTTATTACATGTAACTCCAGCTCAAAAGGTTTTTACCATTTCGGATAGTGCAGGAAAGGGTTTTTACACTTGTTTTGCTGTCTGTGCCCCTTTTAAGAAGATTTCACTTCATTTTCACCTCATGTGCTGCTGTGGCCTGCTGGAACTTGTCATTCCACAGCTACTATCTGCTGTGGAACAGGGAACTACAAGTTCCAGCAGGCCCCATAAGTCTCTGTTTGTAACTAGGGGACAGATGGAAGTCTGAATGGTGTAAGTCAAGGAGCGCCTCTATTTTATTTTTATTTTTTAAATATCTTCAAAATTAGTAGTATGTTGTAAGTTACGCTGCCAAACTATTTGCGTATGTGTGTGTGCGTGTATGTATGTGTATGTGTGTGTGTGTATGTATATATATATATATATATATATATATATAGCATCTATCTGGGGAAGCTTCTACACAATACAAGACTATTGTAAGTAAAGCTTGCGCTCTGAGTATTTCATAAGCACTAAATTTAATATAATTCTGGCTTATCTATTTTGGGATAAGATGTCCATCATTGCTTCACCAAAGTGCAGGGAATTTTCTTCCTAGTGCAAATGGTTGCACATGTTATGAGGTAACCTGGGCTATAAAGCTATCAGTCTACTGCCTCCGGCTCCCTGAAATGAGACTATATTTATAGGAATGCTGGAAAGTCTTGCTCAATTTCTTATCTGTTAACCTCTTTGGCGCCACAGGCCTTCAGTCGTCCTGCAATCTGGTCTGTATTTGTGGCGTCTTTCTTTTTTTGTGTATATGTCAGCTTTAACCAGCATGCCCTTTCCCATAAAATAAAATAAATTCCCTAAAGTTTCTTTGAAGTGGTGCGCTTGTTAAATGTGCTGAAATGAAGGATGGCAATTTTTTTCTGAGCTCCTCAAAGATTTGCCTGAATTGAAAGAGGCATCAAGATCAATCATGACTTCGCTGCGAGCCCTGTTGTTTTATATCAGCCTGCTTCGAATTCTATTACATTTGTGTTCCGATCCTGCTGTTAAAAAGTATTGAGTAGAGTTATCGGAGTCAGTGCAGAGAATTGGTAGGCCGTGGAAGAAACCTTTCTCCTTGCAGGGCTTCACTTGCTCATTGTCTTCACTCTTTTCTCAATTTCAAGCTGATCGAACATGCAGCGTATATACTTGTCTGTGAAGATATTGCTTCTCTCTCTTGCAAGATATCACGTATCTTTATTTTAACTTTTTTTCACATCTTTTGTATTCATCTTTCTTTTGTCTATTAATTGGCTTATAGATACAAGTCTAGGTCTTGAACAGTCTTTTATGGGTTTTTTTTAAAGATTTTTTTGTAACCAATAAGACTATTTAAAGGGGTTGTCTCACTACATTGATTCATCTTACCTCAGTCCTGTTTTGTTGGTTTTACTTTGAATTCAGGGGCTTGTTTATTGGCTTCCATAGGCTGCAGTAGAAGCTAGGTCTGTAGCTATAGCAACCAGTGCTTGCAGCCTATCGGGATAGATCAAACAGGTCTGTAGCTATAGTGACCTGAGGAGCTGATGCAAACCATACACGAGGGGTTATCTAGGAATAGGTAGGACACTGTTAATGGACATATATTGCAAAGTGACTTGTATTTGCAAGATCTTTAAGATAAAAAGCAGCAATCCTTGTAGTGAGACAACCCCTTTAAAGGAATGCTCCTCTTTACAGTGTTTATCGATGGCTAGCTTTGCAGCTGGAATGAGAGTCAGTCCGATATACTGTGGCCATAAAACATCTCTACATCTCCTAGAACTTTGCATATCACATCATTAGTAGGACCTTTGCAGTTAGCAGATAGAGACAAACTAGGTCAATTTAAAGGGGTTGTCTTACTACAAGGGTTGTTTTTTATGTTAAAGATCTTGCAAAAACAAGTCACTTTGCAATATGTGTCCATTAACAATGTCCTACCTACAGGACACTGTTAATGGACATATATTGCAAAGTGACTTGTTTTTGCAAGATCTTTAACATAAAAAGCAATCCTTATAGTGAGACAACCCATTAAAGACCGATTGAGAAGAATTTGCTCTTCCAGAGTGCTAAAAAATTTGATGGACTACTGTGAGACGAGAATTATTTTGGTTGCAACTAAGCTTTTTAAGGGCTAGATTTTTTTAAATAGGCTTCTATAATGGCATATTTCCGTAATCAGGCTAGATTCACATTCAGAGGTTCCGTCTGCAGAGGTAATGCCAGAATTGTTACATGACGGACAACCAGGGCTGTGGAGTCGGCAAGCCAAAGCCCCGACTCCAACTTCTCAATTTCACAAACCTCAGACTCCTGACTACGAATCCTGACTCCCTCATACACGGCGCATGTTTAAGGGATAACTTTACTGTAGTAAAATGGTAACATCAGGCTGTTTATCACCTTATGATACATAATCAAGCTATTTAGGTAGAACAGACACTGACAAGCTAAAGGGTAACAATGTTTTGATCTTTTAAACACGTGGGTAGAGTTGAAGAAAAAGCTGTATTGTGTATCCAAGTCCAGTCTGCACCAACATTGGGAATTGTAGAAGAGACCAGAGATCAGATTTTGGTCAAGATATGCTTGAATCTGATACAGAGCCCAGAAGGATTCAGGCAGTATTGAAAACCAAAGGTGGATTTCCAAAATGCCAATAAAATAATACAAATTAACATTTTGATTTTTAGGAGCAAAACGGTAACAATGCAGTTAGAGGAAATAATCTGCAGTACTAAGCAGATGCTAAATACTTGCAAGTAAAATTTATGTATAAGATGGGTAAGATGACTGTATATAAAATTACAGTAACCTCATGTATAAAGCTGTAGTGGATGGAGAGATATGGAGCCTGAAAGTCACAAGTTAAACCATTGTTCCCCCTTTGCTTGTCAGTGAAAAATATATTTTTTGGATATGACTTTAGAACACAAAAAAAATTGGGTAAAATATGCAAACACTGCGGAAAACATTTGTGGAGTCTCTGAATTTGTTCTGAGAAATAGTACGCCCCCATCAGATCCTGCATACATGACCTCACATCTGATCTCATTATTTCCAGGCTAGAGAACGGCCTTCTCTACACTAACTTGGGTTGGGGGCAAAGCGGTGACCACAGGGGCAACATCCTAACAACGTCAGGGTATAAAGGAATTTCCTCAGCCACAGTCCGTTTTTGATGAATGGTTGAACTCTTCTACTTCTTTGAAAGCAGGTGAAACATTTTTCTGAAATTTGTTTGCCCTGGGAGCGGGAATCTTTTCCCCTGGGACAGTGCTTTGCCTGCTCCATGTCATCAATTACACTCCTCATGTGATAAGACTGAAGATATGGGAGCAGTAGCACTGGCCGGGCCCAATTCCTCTTGCTCTTTGCATCGAACTAACTGGACCAACTAATTATATATTTTGGGAGTCTGAGTCGGTCCCTTTTATGACGACTCCGACTCTTGCAAAATAGGCACCGACTCCACAGCCCTGCGGACAACAGCAGCTCCTGATCGACCCCATTAACTGCAGTCGGGATCCAACAGATTTTTGTTGTGGTGTTTTATAATTTTTAATAAAAAAAATAAATAATTGTGCTTTTATAATTTTTTTTTTTTAAAGAATCTGCAACAGAGTCTAATAATGGAGTCACCAATGTATATTTTAATTTAGCCTTAAGAACTGAAATGGGGAGAGTTGGGCTACTTTCAGAATTTGCTAAGAATTTAGGCACAGAGTCCATTCGTGAAGATGTAGAATCATGTAATCAACCTCTCATAAACTGAGCTGTTAGAACAAAATGGATGGGATTTTCGGACACGGCAGCACTCGGATACCCAAATTTCTTGTTCCCCAGTGTATTTTGTTTTGAAACTGTGAGGTGACGACATAGTAAAAATACAATTTGTGTATATAGTATTTTGATGAGCTATGAAAAACAGTCATAATGATTGTAATCGGTTTGTTTTAGGAACGAAGACTTGGGTAATAACTAACAGTATCATCTTTCAGTAAAAACTTAACTTTTACTCGTCCGTATAAAAAAAAAATACCAAGATGATGCAGTAGTACAATAAAATTTGCACCAAAAAAATTCTCATTCATATACTAACCGCACAGGCATAAGCAAAATGGGTGAATAAAAATTGTTTGCTTACTACCTCATTGAAACACAAAGTTGGTCTACATCATGGTCAAGTTATATTTTCCAGTGAAGCGGGATTTTCAGTGGTGAGTAAGGTTCGAGTAGATCCACTTGTCCAATGCTATCAAAAGGTAGGAATACTGTTCCTATAGCCCTTATCTGAACTCTTAAGTGGTCTGTCCCTACCACCACTCTAGCTCTTGCTAAACTGTAAGCCATTCCCCAGGGGCCCTTTTTTGGGGACAGTTTGCAACTTTTACATGGCCCTAGGGAAGTCCCAGCATTTTCCCCACACGGGTTTTCCGCCCAGCAGTTTTTTAAACCGCTGGCGGCCCGAAAAACATTGTACATGTTAATTCTTCCATCCGGTTTTCGGATGGAATACGAACATGTCAATGGGAAGGGGGAGGGGGTTTTCCCCCACTAACCCCGGAGAAAACCGTCCCCCCTGCTGTGTGCACAGTCAAAAAAACCGACAAATCCCGGGTGGGGAAAACCGACCATATTTGTTCTGTCCCGGGGGGACGCCCCAAAGGGGGATGTTCACCGGCTTATTTTGACTTTTTTTGGACGGGGTTTTTTCGGAGCGTTCCCGCTCCAATCCTCCCTGAAATCGCTTCTTCAGAAGAGGTCTAGAGGCGGTTCCGCGAGGTTTTGGATGGGGTTTTTTTAAATCAGGTTTCGACATTTTTTCACCCATAAAAATTTAATGGCAGTAAAAAAACCGTCCGAAAAAACACGCCAAAAACACGACAAGAATTGACATGATGCACTTTTTCGCGTTTCCCAAAGAACCTGAAAAACCCTTGTCTTTGTGTGAACTACAATGAGGTTTTACATAGAATAAATTAAATGAACTGAGGCGTTTGAGCGAGGAAATGCTCCAAAAAACCTCTCAAAAACCACATCAAAAAAAGGGCCATGTAACATACCGAAAACCAACCACAGGCAAGAACTAACATATCAAAAATGAAAATATTCTCCCCCAACCATTTTCTGTTGGCGAACCTGGGTTAAAATAAAGGGAAAAAACACCTTTTTTACCATATTTGAGACCCAAAAAATTTGGGAAACCCAAAATAAAAAAAATGTGCCATTTGGGCACACATTTACGGCTAAGGGCTGTATACACTGATGAAATTTATCCTGGTATGATTTGGGGTTTTATTCCCATTTAAAAACCATTCTTGTATTGAAGATAACCATAGTAGTTGTGTTTATATGATGACTGCATTTTTCACCCCTACCAGGGAAAAACCTAGAAACATGGGCTTCCCACCTAATGCAAGAATCTTTTACGGCACCATGATTCGGTATGGAAATACCCGTGTACAGAAAAAACCCCCATAGTAATAAGGAAGTAAAAGGCAAACATCTTAAAGGGTTTTTTTCCACAATCTCATTTCATACCTCCTCAATCCAAGCTCTCAGCTCTGTGCCTCAGAAGGGCGTGTGTTGGAAAATTGATTGAATTGCATATCAAGTGACCCTGCTGCATGACATCACCACCTTCCTCCTCTGTAAGTCAAAGAAATGGTCAAGTTAAGTACAAGCTTTGGTGACAGACCTCAGTGGTAAAGATTTATTGCCTCCCAGGCACAGAGGGTCCAGGTTAAAATCCTGCAGGAACCAAACCTATGGTATGTTTCTTTCTTCTCTTCTAATCACGCACATGCCTCCTTTGAGGTTTCTTTTTTTTATTTATTATGCCTGCATATTGACTAATTACAAGGAGAACATGAGGACAAGAGAAAGAATGACACACCTGGGGTTTGGAACACTCAGTAAGCTGCCTGAGATGAGAAGTGATGTCTGAGCATGTGCGACCAGGACTGAGGAGCTCTCGCCCTGGTGTATTTCCCCTGGAGGCGACAGTAAACAATGGGGATCACTAAGGAGCACGTCAAACAAGAAACGTGCAGAATTTTTAATAAATAATGAATGGAGAAATAAGTTATTTCTATTGCACGCTTTCCCACAATCAATTTAACTTTGTGGCAAAACCCCTTTAATTTTCTATGTAAAAAAAAATCTTGTACCTGCTAGGGGCCCCTCAACCACTGGGCCCTATAACAGCGATATGGTTACACCCATACTCATACTGTTATTAATAACTGATAGCGCTAATACCAATTACTTATATTTTAGTGATTAACAAGAAATTATTGATTAAATTGTAAAACATTCTTGGCGGACAGACTGTTACAATCATGTACGGTGCAAATTTCTATTTTGTTTTCAACTACTTCATAACATTAACTATTTCACTGTTTTGAGTAAATTTTTACTGGTATCATCTGATGCTTCTTACTCCAGTATTTCTCAAAGAAATATTAATGTAAAATACGCCTTGTCATTCACAGGAAGCGTATTTAACAGGTATAATTGTGAGCCGCTTTCTGGATGCAATTAAGGCCATACAGATAAGTGACATGGCAATTATTCAGGCTTGTTTATCGCCCTATACGTTGAAATCCCTTGGCCAACAATGGGATTTTTGTGATTCTATCTACAAAATAGCTCAAGAATACCTCTAATCAGGTGTTTTTTGAAGCGTAAATTTACACTTCAAAAAATGCAGTGTGAACATACCCTTAGGCTATGTTCACACGGCCTATTTGCGGGCGTAATTCTCATGTCCACTTATCCCCCCCCCCAACCCAGCGGCGGATTCGCATGAGGCAGGGAAAGGAACATACTCCATAGTTCATCTATGATAACTGTGGATTACCGCGTAATGACTGGGGGACGTTCCCACGTAATTTCAGCCCGCACACTACCGGCGCCGTAATTACGGACTGAAATACGTCCCATTTTAACCGTGGGGTGAACATATCCTTACTGGTTCAGGTCTTATTTTCACTGTGTCATACCAATATCATTTTAAGCTTTTACTGGGGTTTATACGTTTTTTACCCAGAGGTGATAACTCCTTCCTACGCCTTGGCTAAACTCTATGTTTTTTTAGACTTGTCTATACCAAGGACGTTCTTGATATCCTCTATCTTTTGTTTCTTTTTACCCTTTTAGTTTAGTCCAACTCTATTCGGTGCCATTTTAGTTATTTTACTACTAATCAAATCACCTTTCATATCTCCATTCTTACATTCTCTTTACCTTACATTCAGCCCACCAGATTATTATCTTTTTGCGCTGATTTCACGATTTTGTTCATACACTAATCTTCAGTAGTTACTGTTCTGTTTCCCATTATTAGTTTGCTATATCATTTTCACTTTTTACTGTTATTTACTGTCTTGTTCATTTATTGTACTTTTTTCTATTGTCGGTACTTACTATATTATTTTTTACTATGACGTATCTAAACTATTTACAGTTTTCACTATATATTACTGATTCTTTGTTTTTTGTTACATAAGAGCCTTATGCCTTTGAACTCTTTTTAGAGTTCAAGACACCACCATCTTCCCAGGAGAGCAGAACTCTCCAGCACCCCATATTGGATGCATCAATCCTCGCTGAGTGCAATATGACAGGATTCAAGCCATGCCAGTGTAGTTCATCAGCATACAGCTATTTCGGTGTGTTGCCCCTCATCAGTGCAGAGTAGGACGTTCTGGCTGGCTAGGTAGGAGGCGAGTGTCGCTCAGAAGGAGTAGTGCATGTCATTGGGGAGAGGCAGCATGTTAGTGTGTGAGGATTTAATCACCTTTTACACCTCAGTGGGTATTTGTAAATTACAAAGGCTTATGGGAAGCGAGCTGAACTCTCCAGCGCCCTCTAAAAGGCAATTAAATCCTCACAATCATGGTGTTTCTCCCCAATGAGATACATTACTCCTTCTGAGCCACACTCAAAGCCTCTCTCCTAACCAGCCAGTAAGTTCTACTTTGCACTGATGAGGGGCAACACCCCGAAATAGCTGTATGCTAATGAACTACACTGGCTTGGCTTGAATCCTGTCACATTGCAAGACTCTTGTGAGTCACATGTGACTTGAGGATTGCTACATCTGATAGAGGGTGCTGGAGAGTTAATCTCTCTTCCCATAAGCCTTTGTAATATGCAACTGCCCAGTGAGATGTAAAAAGTGATTAAATCCTCACACTCCGACTGGTGCGTTCATCCCCAATGATTGCATTGGTCCGTACTTCTGAGCACAAGATCTATCTACATCTATCAGAGACTTGCATAAACAGCTTGTGGTCTATGGTAGTGCAGGGATTCATTGTATCCATACCTGGCATGGTATGGACCAAATATTTTGCCAGTCCAAGCTTCTTTCCTGCAATCAAGCTGTGTCTTTATAGTATAAAATATTTCTTTCTTCATGATTCATGATTAATGTACAAGGAATTGGGCTATAAATGAGCTTTGCCTTTTTTTCCCTTCTCACTATTAGTGTTGGTCTTTTAATGGGACAGTGCACCTAGCCATGGCCCAGCATACTACCAGAGGATCCTCCAACGGGCCTAGGCTAAAATGGGCTCATTAGCAGAACCTGGTGCCTTTTGGAGGTGACGTTGGAGCCAATCACTTTAACGCTTCTGTTTCTTATGGAGTGAATTACATATAACCCATTAGAGCAGTGTTCCCCAACACCAGTCCTCAAGACCCACCAACAGGTCATGTTTTCAGGATCTCCCACAGAATGCACTGACCATAATTATATCACCTGTGCAGAATAATTCAATTACCTGTGCAATGCTAAGGAAAGCCAGAAAACATGATCTATTGGTGGGCCTTGAGGACTGGAGTTGGGGACCCCTGCATTAGAGGGTGTGCACATGTTCTGTACCGATGAAGAATAGGTACCAAATTCTTTTCCTCAGGTGGGCCCAAAGAGCTGCAGGCTGTCATTGCATCTAGAAATGGATGAGAGAGCGTAAAATCAAGCACCAATCGTTTTAGCTTCTTAAAGATCTGGCAAAAATCTAGTAAAAAAAATTTGATCCATCTCTATCTTGTTACTTCCATCTTCTCGTTTCAGCGCAATGCAACAATTTTCACTGCAGCGGCTGAACATTTCTGTTGCAGAAACCTCCTGTTAGCTAGACAATTCAGCATAAGCTTCACACTATTTTCTCTTGCTTTATATGCTGTAACAACCGAATTATGTAAAATGAATCTTTCCTAGTAAATCTAGTTTTTAATTGTTTTTTTTTTAACGCAATGGATGAAGATGCGGTGCAATACCAAAACCGCCTATGGCCAACAGTGGTGCTTATTAAGGAAAAGTAACAGACCATTAGTTCTAATCTTGGACAAATCCTTTAGAAGGGCGGTTTTAAGTCATTAGCACTGAATATGGTCTTCAGAATAAGGAACGGTGAAACAAGCAACTTTGCAATTGGATGTCATTAGCAAAGCAGTCGTGTTTTCACGGTCCTTCCCTCCCTTATCTTCGTTTTCTGTAAACACTGTTCCCCAGTGCTGGTCTGATTCCACCTCCTTTCATTTCATTGGCTGCCGGCTCTAATAATTTACATTCTGTCTGGCCCCCGGTCGTCCTCACCAGAGCATGCATTCCTGCCTCTCTCACTCATAAGTAAGGGCGACAACATTTCACTCTGCACACCACAGTTCCACAGTAACACAGGCAGCTGCGTCTACAATCAGAAAACAGCAGAATTTTGTGCTCGTGCCTAGTGCTGCTGCGATGGTACATAAGAAAGGAGACAGATCTGCGCTGCTCTGGATGAGTTCATAGAAGACTTGATTCAACTGAATCAATTCCTCGCTACTCTCTCTTCTCTCTCCCCTCGCCAAACCCTTCACTGCTCCCTATTGCCCATCGCTTAATGTTCAAGTTGTTAACCCTGACCTACAAAGGGCTCTCCATGAACCTCTCCACCCCTCCATACATCGCTGCACTACTCTCCAGTATACCTCCCTCACGCAATCTCCGCTCCTCGGTCAGGACCTTCTCCTCTGCTCTCCCCTTATCTAGCTCCTCACACCACCGTCTTCCCAAGACTTTCTCCCGTGCTTCACCACACTCTGGAACTCACTGCACGCCATCAAATCAGACACTCCTTCCACTATTCACCAGCTTCAAAAGCAACCCTGAAAACCCATTTCCTTCAGGCTTGCCTACAACCCTCACTAAAACTAAGTCACTACTAGCCACTCCACATACATGTCTGCCCCTCACCGCCTGTCTCTTTCCCCCCTCCTTAGTAGATTGTAAGCCCTCCGCCGCAGGGTCCCTCTCCCTCTGGTCTGCCAATTGTCATTTTCCCTTTACACTGAACTCGTTTGATATATGTAATGTATGTAACCCCCGAATGTACAGGCCTCAGGATTTCAATGGCAGCTCTAAATACATTATTAAATAATAAAACTGAATCAAACCCCATCTGTGAGAGGAGAAGTAGATCAGTTGCTCTGGTTCATAGAAGACTGTCTAGACTGAATGCAGGCTGTTTTAATTGTAAAACAAACAGCTGCTACAAATAAGACTGCATAGGAGAGAACGATACAGTGACCTGTGGATCAGAACAGAGAGGGGGGGGAAGAGCGAGGATGAGTGCTATCTCAAACAAACACACTGACATACAGGAGCGAGCATGACCATGAAGGGGGATGAATGTCATTCCCCCTTCAGTTTAAGAAACACCCAGCTGGGAGGGGAATGAAACGCCCCTGGTTTTGAGATGCAGAGAAACTGAAAGTATAATGAAACAGACGAACTGATGAAGCAATAAATCCCCTTTAAATTGTGATGTAATGTTTTTCATAGAGTTGTATTTTTCCTGAAAAATATAAAAAGAACTTTGTCCTGGAGGAGCAGGAATAATGATATTATTACAACATTATGGATTCCTTTGCAGTGGAGGAAAATTTAAGTTACAGTGAGTTTCCGGACACCTATCGGCCAAACGTAACCATTTTTCTACTGTATTCCTCATATGCACTTTAGGTAAAATGGAATTTAACGGTTTGTTTCCTTTACTCAATCAATAGTAAAATGAAACCATATGAAGGAAGAGGAAGCGGTGATCGTGGTAAATGTTGGTTTACTTTATTGTCCCTTTCAAATCCACTGTCTACAGGCTTGGACCTGCCCTGGTGGTCCTCAGGGTATGGTGGTCCCCAAGGCATGGTAGACCTAGATAATCATCTTTTCATGTAGATGCAAGGTCCTTGGCGTATAACAATCTTGCTACATTATCTGGGCTGAGACCCCCAGAATGAACTTCACTGGTGGACCCTGGGCCACTTAGTCTGATACTGTCTCTTTAGGACTGTAAGAGGTGTCTTTTATTTTTTTTATTTTTTTGTTCCATAACAGCGCCACCATTTTCCATGACCATGCCCGGTATTGTTGCTTATCTCCGTTCAAGTGAACAATCCCTTTATGTTGTTGTTGTGGTGTTCTTGAATAATAAAATATTCGTATGTCCTGGAAAAAGGGGACATTTTTTGCTGTAGTAAAGCTAAAATTCATGGTCTTTTGTAAGATTCTTTAATCTCAAAATATTTGTATTCATACTCTACAAATAATATGTATAGTACAGCAGCAGCCTAGCAATGTAATTACACTCAGGCAGGGTACATGGTTGTGAGTATTCTGTGCTTCATTTTCTGCTGCACGCCTGTAATAAACCTTTTTACAGATCTATTAGAACCTATTCATTACGCTGCATTATTGGTGGCCCATCAGAAAGCTTTCAGTAGAAGACGGAATTAATGGGACAGCTTCTGTCTTGCAATTTAGTGCCATTTGCAGGCATAAGAGAATTCTTGTTCAAATCTTAAATTAGTCTGTTTTGTGATCCTACTTGTTAAGTCCCCCCCCCCTGTCTCCCTTGTATGAGTCCATTTTATGGGACAGTTTTCCCTCAAATCAATTTAGTAGATCAGGTGAATGCTAGGTGTTTCGCTGTGTCATATAAATAGTGCACTTATAGGGCACATGTATATTCAGGTCTCACAGCAGATGAAATGTTACCAGTCTCTATAGATGCCAACGATGGTCTGCATTATGCACATTAAGCTAATGGAGCAGATCAATTGCTCATCTATCAGTCTGTCATTCTGTCTATCTAGCTGTCATGTGTATCTATCTACCAAAAATTGAGGGCTGTGCTGCTGTGGTTTACCCATCCATACATCCATCTTCAAAACATTATATATATATATATTATATATATATATATATATATATAAATAATATATATATATATATATATATAATATATATAAATATTTAGTATCTCTGTATAAGTATAAGCCGAGGCAACCTACTTTACCACAAAAACGGAAAGCTTATTACTCGAATATAAGCCTAGGTGGAAAATGCAACGGCTACTGGTGAATTTTAAAATAAAAAAAGAATAACCAATAACATTACATAGCAGTTTAATGTCCCCCATACAGATATAGCTGGTATAGGCAGTTTAAATGTCCCCACATAGGCAGGTTATAGACATGTATAGGCAGTTTAATGTCCCCCGATAGTCCTTGGTAAAGTCAGCTATATGTCCCCCTAGGCAGGCTATAGGCAGGTAATTGCCCTAATAGGCAGGCTATAGGCAGGTATAGGTCGTAATAGGCAGGTATAGGTCCCCTAGACAGGCTATAGGCAGGTAATTGCCCCCATAGGCAGGCTATAGGCAGGTATAGGTCCCCCTATGAGGTTATAGGCAGTATAGGCAGTACTAGGGTAGGTATAGGTCCCCCTAGATAGGCTATAGTCAGGTATAGGTCCCCAAGCAGGCTATAGGCAGTACTAGGCAGTGTACATCAGGCCAAAAGTATTTTGAGAAATGACACAAATATTAATATTTTCGACATGATCGGTTGCCCGCTGGTTTTTATGTGTGTTTGTCAGATGTTTTTATCACATACAGAAATCAATGCAATCATATTATGATTAAACAAAAGCTTGTATTGACAGTTAGAATGAGTTAATGCAGCAAGTCCAATATTTTGCAGTGTTTGACCCTTCTTCTCAAGGACCACTGCAATTCTCCCTGGCATGCTCTCAATCAACTTCTGGGAACCAAATCCTGACTGATAGCCGTCGATTCTTGACAATCAATTGCTTGCATTTTTGTCACAATTTTGTTGGTTTTATGTATTATGTCCACCCGATCTCTTGATGATTGACCACAATTTTCTTCAATGGAATTTAGGGGAGATCTGGGGGAGTTTCACAAAACCATGGACCCCAAAAATCTCTGTTTGTGTATCCCTGCGCCATTTAGTTATCACCTTTGCTTTAATGGCAATGTGCTCCAACACTTGCTGGAAAGGCATTAGTTTGATCACCAATACTTGCTCTTGGACGTGTTGGCGGGAGAAGTTTGACTCTTGGGAGGACATTCATGGTACCATTCTTTATTCATGGAATGTGTTTTTGAAGGGGCAAGACCTGTTAGAGAGGCCGATTCCCTTGGCTCTGAGAGAATGCAACACCCACACACACATGCGAATGGATTTCTGGATCTGCTTATACCAGGGTTAGCGCATCAATGACGAACGAAGACTGTGATGCGCTCACATATTGTACTTCACCGAACAAGCTGTTTTCCCAGATGTTCCAAACATTCGGAAAGGGATTCATCTGAGCAAATGACTTTACCCCAGTCCACAGCAGTCCACCTCCCGGTACCTTTTGGCAGAATATCAGTCGTCCCTGATTTATTTTCTGGAGGAGAAGTGCTTGGCTTATGCTGCCCACTTGCCTCATTTGCCTCCTTGACACCAGGCCTTGCTCCATGAGTCTCCGCCTCAGTGCGTGCAGATGCACTCACACCTGCCTGCTGCCATATCACTCCGCGACCCCCCCCCCCCGCACAGCCGGCGGGTGTTGGCGGCAAATCGCCGCTAACACCCGGCAGTAACAGCGCCGGCGGGTGTATGCCCTCTGGCAGCAGTTTTACACCATCATGTCGCCGCAGGCAAAAGGATGGCGCGCGGCGTCTGAATTAATGCCGATCGGTGCGGGGATCGGCATAAGCGTAGCTATGCTGACTGATCCGATCCCCTACCGTGCAATGTGGTGTGGAGGGGCCCTTGGGAAGTGCTCCCGACACTTACCCTGGCCGGTTTGACCCCACTTTCCGTCCGCAGACAGGAAGTGGGGAAACCGCCATCTTTAGAAACACCTAATGCAATTGCCCAATTGCAAATGTACCACAAGTGGCCTCAATGGTACAGTAAAAAAAAAAAAACTTAGATTTTAAAGTACGAAAAAAAAAGTATTAAAATTTTCAAATCACCCCCCTTTCCCCATTTTACAAATAAAATCATTAAAATAATAAAAAGCGTTACTACATATTTTGGTATCGCCGCGTCCGAAAAAGTCAGATCTATACAAATATAACATCATTTATCCCCGTACCAGAACACCGTAGAAGAAGAAAAAATTCCAAACGGCAAATTGCGTATTTTGTCATTTTTTACGTCCACTGCAAGAAAAATTGAATAAAAATGAATCAAAAAATCGCATGCATTCCAAACTGCTAGAGATAAAAAAGTACACTTTAAAGGCCCGCAAAATATGCCCCATCAACAGACGTCCGTAGGTGTTATGTACAAAAAAAGTTATAGTCGCACTAAAATGGCGCCGTGGCGCAAATTTTAAAAAATAGCAAATGTTTGGAGGTTTTTTAACGGTACCAAAACATAAATGGAAACCCAACTTGTTTGGTATTGCCGATGTGAAACAACCTGGAAGAATACAGATTACAAACATTAAATATTTACCGAAGATAGAACGCCGAAAAGCAAAACCCCCGCAAACATGGCAAAATACATTTTTTTTACACAAATTTGTCCCAACATGGAATTTTTTTGCGTGTTTCCCATTATATTCTATAGTATAGTGAAAAACACCATTAGAAAGTACATCTAGTGCCCGCAAAATTAAAAGCACTCAAGTGTCTATGTAGGTGGGAAAAATATAAGAAGTTAGTGGCTTTCAGAAGGCGAGGAGAGGAAAAACGAACGTGTCCAAAAAAAAAACGCCGGGTCCTTAAGGGTTTAAAAGTGTCCAGTGGTGTGATTCCTTACTTAATCATGGACAGATTGATCTCCAGCCCTGTCCCTCATCAACACCCATACCTGTGTTAATGGAGCAATCACTGAAATGATGTTAACTGTCATTTAAGGCAGGCCTGCAATGCAGTTGAAATGTTTTTTTGGGGGAAAAAGTTCATTTTCAGGCAACTAATGACTTTGCAACCTAATTGCTGTTAAGCTGATCACTCTCTATAACATTCTGGATTATATGCAAATTGCCATAATAAAACCTTGATGCAGTAGACTTTTGTAAAAATTAACATTTGTATCATTCCTCAAAGCTTTTGGCCCCTGACTTGTAAGGCAGGCTATAGGCAGTACTAGGCAGGGTATAGGCAGGCCTTCTATCCAGTCACTAGGCAGGGGTATAGGTCCGGCTATAGGCAGAACTAGCAGGTCCCCATAAAAAACAGAATAGGCAGTAACTAGCAGGTGTAGGTAGATTTAAAAACAATAAAACACCCACTTACTCGATCCCGCGGCTCCTATTCCCGGCACGCTCCTCCGGGTCTTCTCGGCACAGGCGGGTGATGTCATCAGGCTGCGCACGCAAGTGTGCGGCCGCCCAGAGTCCACCGCGGAGCAGGGAGCGCTCGCTCTCTGCGCCGCAGTGGTATCGCTTCTCCTGTGTGCGCTCCGGAGGAGTCGCATACAGGGGAAGAGATAGCTGACAGCGCCTGGGCCATCGCAGTGCCCGGACACTGTGCGCTGTACTCGGCATTCAGATTATATGCCCGCTCCCCATGCAGGAGTCACATATAGCTGACGCGTCCTGTCAGCACTCGGGCCGTCACAGCGCCCGAGCGCCGACAGTGACTCGAGTATAACCGAGGGGGGTATTTTTCAGCACATCTTTTTTGTGCGTAAAACTCGGTCTCTTATACTCGAGTATGTACGTATATCATCTTTCTTTCATAGCTGTCTTTTGTCTACCACATACAGTAATTGGCGCCGTGTTCACACGGCTTATACCGACGATTAGTGAGTCTCGTATTGACTCACAAATCCGCGTGAAATAAGGGGCGAGACGGGGCGGGCCAGAGCGTGGCGGGGCGCCACTCCCGGTACCATAGTCCGCGTTCCGCCCGTAAATAATGTGCATGTCACTTTCTCCCCCCGCGTCGGATTCGCTGAGCGGGAGAAGAGACGGAATCCAAGTTCTCTATGAGAACTTGGTGTATTACCGTAATGACAGGGAGCGGATTGGCGCCGTACTGAAGCCAGCTAATCCGGCGCGAGTACGGCGCCAATCCGTGCCCAAATAAGCCGTGTGAACGAGGCCTAATGTGTGTGTGTATAATATATATATCAGGCAGTCGCCCGGGATATGAACGGGATAGGGACTGGGTTTTTCTTATTTTGAATGTTTTGTAGTGTAAGTCGACAGTATTTTATTAAAGGTAAATCCAGGCACAAAAGGTTTTTCTTTTTAGTTTTGGGTAGTGCAATGAAGGGTATTATACATTTGTTTTGCTGTCTGTGCTGTTAAGAAAGATTTCACCTCAATGTACTGATATGCATGCTGGAACTTATTCCGTTCCACTGCTACAATTTGCTGTGGGATACGAATCTACATAGTGCCAGCATGTCTCCCCAAAAGTCTCCATTAGTACCTCGGGGATAGATATAAGACATAAGAGTGTAAGTCGAGACTGTTTGTAAATGGATCGATAATGTATAAGGATATATATATATAGAAATGTGTTGAGTGTGTATATATTGTATGCTGAATATATATATTTAAATATTATAGAATGTAAATATATATATATAATATCTATATATAATATATAATAATGTATGTATTATAATGTATGTATATACATGCAGTCCCCGATTTACACCGGTCCAACTGACATCTGTTCCCTAGTTACAAACGGAGACTTATGGGGCATGCTGGCACCTGTAAGTTCCATGTTCCACAGACAGATAGTAAGCTGTGAACGAACAAGTTCCATCATGCCACAACACACATGAATGGTGAAATCCTTCTAAACAAGGCACGCAGACCGCAAAACAAATGGTAAAAACCTATGCCCTGCTCTTCCGAAGCTAAAAAAAAAAATAAACCAAAAAAACCCTGTTGTGCTGGGAGTTCACCTTTATAAATATACCTTTCCACTTAACATACAAATTCAAACTTAAAAGGGGTTTTAGCCTCACTACATTGATTCATCGTACTTTCAGGGCCCTTGTTTTCCTGGTTTCATTTTTGTATTCAGGGGTGTTATTTACTGCTTCCACTAGGCAGTGCAGTTGAAGCCAGATCTGAAGCTAATAGCAAAACCAGTGCTGGCTAGCCTATCAGGAGTATACGACAGTCTGTAGCTATAGTGAACCTGAGGGGCTGAGAATGCAGTCCCATACAAGGTGGGAAATCTAGGAATATGGTAGAACACAGTTAAAGGATGGACATAATAATGCTAAAAAGTGACTTATACTTGTTTTTTTTTTGCAAAGACTTTTAACTAAAAAAAAAAAAAGCCAAATCATCCTTGAAGAGAAACAACCACTTTAAGGACATATCTACAGTCCCTATCCCGTTTGTAAACCGGGGACTGCATATATATATATAGATATATAGATATATATATATATGATAGAGATAGATATATAGAGATAGAGATAGATATATAAGAGATAGATATAGATATATAGAGATAGAGATATATGCATTATATATAATCTATATCTCATACATTATCTGTCTTATGCATTATCTATCCATCTCACGCTGAGCCTAATTGGATACTGCATCGACGTAACCACCATTTGTGATAGGCACACCTCTGATAGATTGACAAGGAAACGGTGCTCCAGAATGTTGTAATTTTATGTATTTATAGATATTCATCTATATCATGCACTGTCCATCTCATATATGTATATATTCTCCTACATATCTATTTCATATCGGTCTGTCATACATATTTATATGTTTATCTAACTCCTTGACAGAAGATTATCAATCCTTTGATTCTTATAACCCTTAAAGGGGTTGTCTCGCTACAATTGATTGGGTTTTAATTTAAAAGATCTTTAAAAAACAAGCATTCTTGCAATATATGTTCATTATCAAATGTCCTACTGATTTTTGAGCTAGCCCTGTTAGAATTACGACATCACTTCCTCAGATCTCTATAGTAGCCGACACCTGTTTTGATCCATACCTTACTGGCTGTCCAGGTCTGAATGACTCATCACCTTTGAAGACGGTCGGATCATATGAGCCCCTCCCCACAGAATGCTTCTGTAGTGGAGGGGGGAAGGGGGAGGAGGACTTGCTGGGCGTCTGTGACCTAGCTGCTTGGATTAACCCTGTGTGGTGCCTCTTGCCTCCTGCACTCAACAACAGTAGATTGACAGCATGAACCCTGTCCTGTTTACTAATAATCATGATATGTCTTGGAACTGTGAACTATACTAAGATTATACATATCATAGGGGGCATGTGAAATACTTTATGTACTCCTGTAATTAGGGACACATCCTGATGATAGCTAAAACGCCCATGTTGTTGGCTGGAGATGTGGAAGACTTGTAAGCTAAGCAGGGGATATAGGAACACTTTTCATCCCTCTCTGCTCTATTAGCACACAGCTTCATATTCCTCTCTACCACTCCTAATCAGCCCCTCCAGTAACAACCTAGGCCATGCACACACGGTGAACTCTGAGAGCAAACCCCCTCCCCCCCTGTATAGAAGTTACTAGCTGCCTGTGGTGCTGTGGGAGGGGGAGAGGGATCAGAACAGACAGACAAGTCTAGCACGCCCCTCAGTTCAAACTTGTACCAGGACACTGACAGCTTCAAAGCTCGTAATGAGACAACTCCATAACGAGCTATGATCTGTCCACGCATACATCACTCTATTTCATCTCTCTATACTGTGGCTATTGTACAGGTTCTTCAGTTATTGTTAAAAATTCAGTTTACCTCTTTCCTAGGGCACGTTCAGACGACGGATTTCTGCAGTGACCTGTGATGGCTTTAATACAGATTTTGGACATTGGATTTTGTATCGCTAAATGGGACTGATCCGTGTCCAGCCTACCTGATGTGGTTTCCAAGTGCAATCTTTTTTTATTAAGTGATAGTTGATTCATGAGTTCATTCAGCATCCATGTAGCATTGAGCCCTGTGTGAACATGCTCTTGCTTTTTTGTTTCTGGAAAAGCTGTGTATAGTCAATCAGTTTTCTGAATACTGAACCTCACTATTTGTGCAGCAAAACAGGAGTGCATTATACATGGTTGCAGAATT
The DNA here is from genome assembly GCA_025379985.1 of Phyllomedusa bahiana. NCBI lineage: Eukaryota > Metazoa > Chordata > Amphibia > Anura > Hylidae > Phyllomedusa > Phyllomedusa bahiana. Next base: position 160,040 of record JAODAL010000612.1, on the reverse strand, counting down.
GACCAGCTGTAACCAAAAAAAAAAAAGACTTTAGAATTTTTTTTAGCACATGTAGCCTTATTCTTGTGGCTAAATCTAGTGGAACTGCTGTTAGAGGCTCCAGCAGAAACGTGGGCGCAGCCGTACTAGATACTATGGTATAAGTGCAATAGTGAATGAATACATGCTATACACACTATACAGAGATATAATTAAATCCACATTATTAACGAACGTCAATTCCTGCTCTAAATAAAATAACATTGAATGAACATGGCCCCGGAATAAGACATCAGTAAAAATAAGATGCAAATAGTATGCAAATGATCCATGAATATAAGCATTCTCCGCTCGCTATGTTCTTCTTTGTTAATGACGGGAAATAATGTCATGCTAATTTCAAGGCATGCTTTGATTTAAGGCCGAGGCTGTGGTTAGAGAGCGTCGTAATGCAGGCCGCTGAAATCAGTCATAAACAATAATAACGCACAATTTCTTCCTTTTAAGTTTGTTTTGTTTTATGTATTTGATATTTTATTGTATTTCATTGTTTCGTTTTTCTCTTTTTTTTATCAAAAAATTATTCGAAATTGGCTTTTTTCTACTTTAAAAAAAAAAAAAAAAACAGCAATAACTAGCTGAATAAAATAATGCATTATTAAAAGAAGCTCCTCTTATAAAGCCCATTAAGAAACAGTGCCACCTCTGTGCATGGTCTAGGTCTCATGATGCCAACTTATTTTGAAAGATGGAAAAAAAAGCAGAGATTGAAGAGGGCGTGGCGTGTCGTATCGCTCGCGCAAAAAATGCATGGATCACGCCCACTTTTTTGTGTGGGCCATGCCCCTTCAAAAGCCACACCCTCTCCTCCTAACTGCTATACTGGCTTTGGAAGAAAGCAGTATAAGTCCCTTATATCCAGTATGTAGCCCCCCATAACCAGTAGTGTCCCCTTACAGGCAGGAAGATGCCACCTCTGTGTAGCAAGTAGATGCCCCCTTTGTTAGCCAGTAGATGCCACCCCTTAGTTAGCCAGTAGATGCCCCCCTTGTTATCCAGGTATTTGACCCCTTATTGTAAGCCAGGTGTTGGCCCCCTTATTGTATCCAGGTTGTTGCCCCCTTATTGTAGCCAGGTGTGTTGCCCCCTTATTTAGCCAGGTTGTTGCCCCCTTTATCGCCAGGTAGTTGCCCCCGTTTGAGTAGCCAGTAGTTGCCCCCTTAAGTAGCCAGAGTTGCCATCCTATAGCTATACAAATAAAACAATAAAACCATTTACCTCACCAGGCTCCCTGCAGCACTGCCAGCCCTGACGAATCTCCCAGCGTCGGCAGGGGTAGTGAGTGGCAGCCCGCGCGTCACACCCCCTGCGACGCTGATCTGTAAGTACAGCGCACACCTGCCTGTTACATACCGGGGAGAAGGGAGGAGGGAACGAATCCCTCCTGCCTCCTCCCTGCACAGTGACACGCACTCGCGGGCGGGTGACGACTGCTGCCGGCCACTTCACCCTCCTGTAGCAGCGGGCACCGGCTCACCCAAGTAGCGTCACAAGAAGCTACTACTGGCGCCGCGGCTGGAGGATATTGCCAACTCTGCCGGGAGGTGCTGGCTTGGGGGGGTGGGGTGTACAACTATCGGAACACCACCCCCCTTCCCGCCCCCCCCCCGCAAAAGCGTGAGAGTTTGGCATGTATGGGCTAGGTTTGAAGTTACAACCCAGCTTTATTTACTTGTAGTTCACACTGCGGTGCTGTGCATGTTTTAGACTGTTTACTTGGATTATGTTTGTTTTAGACCCTATTTATTTGTAGGGGCTTTGACAAAGTGGTGCTGTTTTCAAGGGAAAAATACTACTGTATGCCAAGTTAGGCGATGTCTACACAACACAAACAATTGTTTTTTTCAGCCTTTTTTTTTTTCTAAAATGTTTGAAAATTGGTCTTTTAGTCTTTAATAGTAAAAACATTCTGCAGTCTCCACAGAACTTTTTTTTTTTTTTTTTTTTCTGCTCACTTTAGCTGCTGGTCGTTTTTTGCAACATGATGGAGAAGAGCAGAAAACTTACTATTGAAGTCTATGTAACCCACCAGAATCATCTTTGCGGTATTTACGGCTTTTGACCCCACGCGCAGGGATATTTGGTCGGTTTTTCAGACGATTTGCAGTTTTACTAACTGTCTGAAAACCGACGAGCAACGCTCCCCATAGACTAGAATAGAAAGTCCAAACAGCAGTCTCATCTGCATAGATTTTACGCCGGACGGTTTTTGACACCGACGGCGTTAAGAAAAACTTAGAACATGTTCATTCATCCACCCATTTGGGTGTTAGGGGGACGACTTAAATCTGCAAACCGCAGACAAAAGCCGCCCCCCTACGTGACAAAAAAAGACCAAAAACCGGCCGGGAAATCCAGCCGGTATTTGGTCTTTGCCATGTAAACACACCCTTTGGCCGGTTCTGCTGAAAAACTGCACAGGTGTTTAACAAGGTATATGGATTTTGCATACATTAAAAACTGCCCCAAAATTGTCCACAAACACGCAAAACAACTGAAAAAGACACCCAAAAACCTCATATAGTGCGGGATAGAGGAAAAACACAGCTGCTGGCTGACGTTCAAAGCAGTTTCTAGGTTTTGGTTTTCAATGACTTTTTTGTCCTATACAGTGTAGACCTTGCCTTATTGTTGCTGTCAGCAAAAAGCTGAGTGTCCTCCATATCACAGCCAGAACGATCGTATTTTCGGAAGTGTTTTGGATTTTTGTCCCAACCAACCGCCATGAATACGATCATTCAGGCAACCCATAGACGTAAATAGAAAAACGAACTTTAGTCTACACTAGCGTCGATTATTTCTTCTGCTACATCACATATAAGCTATGTTCACACGTCCTTAATTGCGGGACTAATTACGCCCCGCAATTACGCCGTTGGACGGGGCGGGAGCGGGGGAGTAAGCAGGGGGCTGGCCCCACTTCGCCGGCCCAAAGACAACCCGCTAGCGGCGAGCGTATACGCCGCTAAAAAGTGACGTCAATTATTCCCCACCCGGCGGCTTCGCCGGGCGGGGAGAGGAGACGAAAAACCCATAGTTCTCTAATGAGAACTGTGAATTACCGTAATGAATGGGCCGTTTTTGGGCCCTAATTGGCGCACTTCGGCGCGTAATTACGGCCGAAATCGGCCCATTTAAGGGGTGTAAAACATAGCCTAATATGCTGGCGCTTTAGGTTTTTTTGTCGTCCTCCCATACAATCAATTGTAGGGGTCAACGGCGGAAAACACAGAACCGACTGCGGTTTCTGACAAAAAACCGCAGTCATGCATCAGAAAAAAAAGTCGTTGACTTTTGGTCGTTTTTTGTATGACAATTTTTAAATCGTTCCTCATGGAATATAAATTTCACAAGCGTAAGTGGTTTTGTGGATGCAATTACGGCTGTATAATTAAGTGAAATGTTAATTCTTGAGGCATTTTTCACTTGTAAAATCCCCATGGTCAACAATGGGGACTGGAGCATTCAAAATACAACTCTAATCAGGCTGTTTTTTTAAGCTGATTTTGAAGCGTAAATTTGCACTTCAAAAAACGCCATGTGAACATACCTTAATACCCCGTTCACATCCTATTAAACCCCCATAGGGTTACATTACAATGTTCTTGGGGCCCATTCTACAGCTACTACATATACTGCACATTCATCTTCCACTCTGCCTCTCATTCTCTACCTATTTCCCTGAAAAGCAACCCCAGTCCTGCTATTCTCAGGGGTCAAACATGCCCAGAGACCCACTAGGAGTTTCTACTGCTCCCCAGTGGATCAGTCCAATCCTGAACTTCTGATTCCTAATATGAACTAGCTGGGTTACCCAAGCTTTGAAAGTAATTGCAATAAAAGACCCATCAAACAGAGCTGCCATCAGTGATTTCAAAGCCCCATACAGCCAAAAAGTCTGGAACCCCTGGCCTTTACCAATTTCTGTCTTGCACCAGATCAGTGGGCTCTTTGTCCAAAAATGAACAGTAGTTCTGCCGATATTGCCCTGATGGTGGTCCGCGTTGCGGAGAGTTATGAGAGCTGTGTCTTGTGAGAACCAACTCACCTGGACAGATTTTATTCCTGGAAGTAAGCGTTGGAGGTTTCTAGGTGATGACCGCAAGCAGAGATTTTGAAACCCAGAGGAGCTGGTAAAAAAAAAAAAAGTACAAAAAATCTGTATGACTTTATTGTACAATGATGAGCTTTCTTTTTTTGCCGAAACTGTAATCTATTTCCTTTTTTCCTAATAATTAGGGGTTGACGTAGCCTGATAGTAATTTCCTTTCTATCAACCTTACACTTACTCAACAGCTGTTAAATGGGAACTAAAAATAATTACTATTTAAATTGACATCATTTAAACAAGATTTTTTTCGGTCATCTCTTTGGGGACCTTCATCCAGATCAGAGTTTATGTATAACCAAGAATTACCAGTCACAGTTTAATTTATAAAATGATTGCTATTAATATTACACATCATGGATTAATATATGTAAATGTGTCACTGTCCTAATTTACTGTTTAATTAGTTTATTTATTTTTTTTGTCTTTATTGCCTTACAAAAAAAAAAAATTGATGGTCGAAGCCGTCCCTGCCCCCATCCCTCATTAAAGTGAATTGTTAGTTTTTGGAATATGCAAAGGAATTGCTGAAGAAGCTATGCCATAATGTATTGTAACTAATGGGATTTATCTCACAAGCAGCAAGTGTGGTGCAAAAACGCAACGCAGCTATTGGATATATTGCAAAATTTCCACCAGCCTCTGCTACCTGTCAGTGGACTACAGGCTGTTGGGTGCTGTAGTCTATAGTGTGCTAATAAGAAGCAGATTACAGACCATCAAAAACAGTAGCCTGGGCCTCATTTATCAAAACAGTCTAAGGGTATGTTCACACGGCGTATGGGGGCGCGTACTGTACACGCCACAATACACCAGGTGTTTTAGAAGTACACGCTGTCCATTCACTTTCACTAAGCGCCCTGAAGAAGTGACATGTCACGATCGTATTGTATGCCAGGGGACACAAGACGTAATTCATAGTTCTCTATGAGAGCTATGAATTACCGCAATTGCAGCATATTTGCGCTTTAATATGGCCGAAATGTGTGCTGCAATTACGGTAATTCATAGCTCTCATAGAGAACTATGAATTACGTCTCGGCTCCCCTGTAATTACGTCGTGCGAACATACCCGCAACGGTAAAACAGTCTGTGTTGCCCATAGCAACCAATCCGCTTTCATTTTTCCAGAGCAGTATAAGTAATGAAAGCGTAACTCTTTGTTAGGTTCTTATACTGCACTACACTGTCCATTATACTGCACTGTACTGCAGGCGCTGTGGGCCTCATTTATAAATCTGTCTAATAGTAGGGATATGTTCACACAGCATTTTGAATCCAAAGCGCATTCAAAAGCGCTGCGTAAATCGCATCCATCACGCAGGTGCGTGTTTGGCTGCGTTTTTGCTGAAACAAACGCACGCTAGAGTTTTAAATAGGGCGTCTGCTGCGTCTTTCGGACATGACAATTATTTGAATGGATCTGAAAGACGCATGTAAATATGCGTCGGTGATCACTGGTCTGAACGCTGATACGTGTTTTACATTGAAAGCAATGGAAATCAAACTGCACGGTGTTAGATGCGGGTTTGGGTCCGTTTAGGGTTGGAATCACAGATCCAAACATGCATCTAAAACAGATCCAACACGCTGTGTGAACACATCCTAAGGGGTAAGTTCACACACCTGTTTTTGATGCTGTTTTTGGAGCATTTTCTCTACAAAAACAACATCAAAAAAGCCTCCAAAACCCCCCCAGTTCATTTTCATTGATTCATATGTAAAACAGAACTGTTGTTCACACATGATGAGGTTTTTACGTGCGTTTTCAGCGCTTATTTGAAAGCTGCTTTAGGCGCTGAAAAAGAAGGGTCATGACAATTCTTGAAGAATTTTCAGTGCTAAAAGTCCCCATAAGAAACAATGGAGAGCTCCAAAACCTCGCTTAAAACAGTGGCGGGTTTTTAGATGCATTTCTCGGTGCGTTTTTGGCACAGTTTTTGCCCTTGCTATTAATTTGTATGGGTGAAAACCGTGTTGAAAACCTCGTTCAAAATCATGTCAAAAAAGCATTGAGAAACGCCTCTAAATCCCCTTCTGAAGAAGCGTGTTCCAGGCAAGGTTTCGATGCTGTTTTGGGCGCTGAAAAATCAGAGTCCAAACAGCGTCCAAATAAGCCGTGTGAACAGACCCGAAGACTGTCCTTGTTGCCCATAGCAACCAATCAGAGCTCAGCTTTCATTTTCCCAGAGCAGCATAAGAAATGAAGCTGAGCTCTGGTTGCTATGGGCAACACAGACAGTCCTACTATTAGACCGTTTTGCTAAATGAGGCCCTCTGGGTTTTTTTGAGCCTTAACCTCTGTTCAGGTCACTTTGGTCAATAAAAGCTCCCAGTGTACAGTATAGCACTTTATTAGCTCTACGGATACCAATAGATGGTCTTCCTGGCCTCCTGCGGCCCAGTACATGACTGTATACTAAACAAATAAATTAGGGATAGTGCAGTAGACCACACTATGCCATAAAATAAGAATTAAAAGCAATAATACACTTGCCAACCTTTTTATATCCCATTTCTGGGAAATTTTAACCCTGCCCCGGGAAGGCCCCTGATCTGCCCTGCAATGCCCTTTTTGGGGCAGGGTTTTGTATAAATCCCACCCCTTTTATGAACTCCGTTCCCGAGAGTCTCAGAAAAAGAGAGTTTGCAAATATGATTATACCATGCTATACTTTTTTGTGCACAAAGGTCCTATGGGTGACACAGAGCACCCTGTGTGCTGCCCCAGCGGAGGTGTATACACTAAGCAGAGATCACTTACTAACAGAGATCACTTGCCTACTACAGAGATCATCAAGTTTCTTCCATTGCATCTGGTGAGAGACAGAGGATGAGGCAGCAAAATAGGAAATTACCCATCTTCAAAATATCCACCCTCCCAATTGTAAGACGATCCTCACTTACACACTCTACTACTAAAAGGGAAATCGCCCCAGCATAAAACCACTGAAGTATATATACACCCAAGTACATGTATACAGTAATTTACTAAAAGCGTTCAAGGTATTCATTTTTGTGTATACAGGCAGTCCCCGGGTTACAAACAGGATAGGGACTGTAGGTTTGTTCTTAAGTTGAATTTGTATGTAAGTCAGAACAGATAGATTTATTAAATGCAACTGCAGCATGAAAGGTTTTTTTTTTTTTTTTTATTGTTGGATAGTTAAGAGTTTTTACATTTGTTTTGATGTCTGTGCCCCTGTTAAGAAGATTTCAACTCATTTGCACCTCATGTGCTGTTGTGGAATGCTGGATCTTGTAGTTCCACAGCTACTATTTGCTGTGGAACATGGAACTACAATTGCCAGCATGTCCCATAAGTCTCCGTTTGTAACTAGGGGACGGATAGAAGTCTGAACGTTGTAAGTCGGGGACTGCCTGTATATAGGCCTCACTTGCATTGGGCAGAGATTCATTGGGCCCACTAGAGGGGATTATTCTGAGGGACCACCCAACATCTGTACAGGACCTGTGTATGGCTGCTTTAACATAGTTTTTGTAAGACTACTTGAAAGTAATCACTGCACATACAAGGTTTAATATGATATTTGGTTATTGATGCTCAAATCTGCTTCTGCTTGACCTTTGGGACCGTGCTATATTAGAACTACATAGTTGTGTTAGAGCTTGGGCCTGCTACATGATCTGCTAGTGGGCCTGCGTGATTGTGGTCCGCACTGATATTTCCATACTGGCATAGTAAAGTATGCCGCCTCAGACAAGAGTATTGGGGTTATGTTTTGGGGATGATCCTTGACCACTGGCAGATCACCAGATAACTTAGATTTTACCCACAAATTCGGTGTTGACCTCTATTTTTGGAGCCATACTTGCAGAGCAATGGACAGAGATATGAGGGTTACTTTTGTGCAGAATAGAGTATAGTGGTCTTTCAGCATACAATATTAATTGGCTCCAGGACAAACCTTGTATGTTCATACCATAGCTCTATGGAAAGCTCGTAATTTAATTCCGAAGTCTCAAAATGTCACCAATGTAAAATGAAGACTAAAGAGAATGAAGCAGATACGAAGACAGATAAAGCGCCTTCTTACACATAACATCAGAAAGAGCTGCTGGAAATCACTTTATATATTGAGGACAGGAGCTTCTTTGGGTCAATTACTTTATATACAATATAGCAGAAAAAAGGAAATGAGGCCCTCACCCAGTGCCCAAAGAAGCCGCTCATCCTGGCACATGAAAGCGCAGTACAGAACATGTAGTACCGCACTGTACTGTAGAGGCATTACTAGACCACCAATCACTGCAAGTACCACACTAATACATGTCCGAGCAGTACAGAGCATGTAGTACCGCACTGTACTGTAGAAAGGAGCTACTAGACTGCCAATCACTGTATGCACCTCTAATACATGTAAGAGCAGTACAGGAGATGTAGTACCGCACTATACTGTAGAGAGGTGCTATAGACCACCAATCACTGCATGCACCTCACTAATACATGTAAGAGCAGTACAGGACATGTAGTAACACACTGTACTGTAGAGAGGTGCTATAGACCACCAATCACTGCATGCACCTCACTAATACATGTAAGAGCAGTACAGGACATGTAGTACCGCACTGTACTGTAGGGAGGCGCTACTAGACCAGCAATCACTGCATGCACCTCACTAATACATGTAAGAGCAGTACAGGACATGTAGTACTGTACTGTAGAGGCGCTACTAGAGCACCAATCACTACATGTCCCTCATTAATACATGTAAGAGCAGAACATACATGTTAGTACATCACTGGACTGTTACGAAGGGCTTACAGACACCAATCACACGGGTACCTCACTAATCATGTAAAACAGTAAGGGAAACATTTAGTACCGCACTGTACTGTGGGAGCCGCTACTAACCACAACACTTCAGAACCTCACTAATACAGTCCGGCGTAAAGAAAGTAGACCGCCGTACTGTAAAAAGGGAGCTACAACTGCCAATAAAGTATGCCCCTAATACATAAGAGCATCAGCAGAGTACCGCACTAACGAGAGAGGTGCTAAGACCACCAATCACTGCATGCACCTCACTAATAAAAGTAAAAGCATACAAAATTAGTACCGCAGTACGTAGGACCCTACTAACCACTATCACTTCATGTACCTCACTAATACAGTCCGAGCATACAGGCTTTTGGTACCGCACTTACTGTAAAAGGGCTACAGACCCCAAAACATTATGCCCTCTAATACATGTAAAGCAAACGGAGATGTAGTACCCACTATACTTAGAGGGGTGCTATAACCACCAATCCGCATCACCTCACTAATACAGTAAGCATACAGGACAGTAAAAAAAAAACCGCACGTATTTGGGGGGACGCTACAGACCCAATCACGCATGCACCCACGAATACATGAAAGACATAAACATTGTACACACGTACTGTAGAAGGTGCTACAGAAAACCCAAAACACAATTACTTCAAAAAATTTTTTTAAAAAAAATTTTTTTTTTTTTTTTTTAAAAATTTTAAATAAATGGTCTTTCGTAGGACATTGTATCCCGTGACTATTGTTACTTGAGGGAGCACTGTATGTGGTGGTACAGTGTAATTCATGTTGTTTAAAGACTGCCATATAAAACTGTATTTTATATGGAGCTTTTGAGGTGGTTATAGCTGCAGCTCCCAACCAGTACCTATCCCATCTACCAGCTTTATTACATTCACAACCCATTCAGCTCTGCTACATTGGTACATGTATCATTTATTCTCTGGTCACTTTATGCCTATCCCAAATAAATATTCCTTCCTAAACACTCGAGTTGTCAGCGTTTCGGATCCACATTGGTATTCTAATATATTCAGCCAGTTGCTTCCTAGACTGCAAGTTACAATTAAAAGCAGTCATCAGAAAGAAATGTTCTAAATGGGGGATTTTTAAAGTGAGGAGCATAATTAAGTTTGTAAGTGAAGGGTTTCCATTTTTGATTTAAGTGACACATTTATGCCTTCTTTCCTGAAAGATGTCATTTTGTGAGGGAATGATTCTACCCTTGAAGCGTAATGATACACATGTCACAGTACCAGCTTAAATTAGCCCAAGTCTAAATCACTCTGGATAAGTCACCAACATCTGGCATTAATGATCTTCCAGACATACTTTTCCCTCCGTTCATCAGCCCCCCAAATCCTAATTGATGGATCATTTGATTGTGGTGCTTAATCAAAAGTAGTTTATATTTACATCCTATTATGGGTAGATGACGATTTAGAAGATGTGTCTTGAAGAAAACTATTTGCTGTTCTTGTGTATATTATAGATTAATTTTTGCTTATTAATTGGATCAAATTTAAAAAATGCAAAATAAGATTCTGCATAAAAACAATACATATATATGTACTCCTAGGCCTCATGTACATAGTTGTATGGAAACCTGCTACAGTATCCATAGAAGTCTTAGAGACCTCATCAGTGTTTGTCACGGATTTCATAAAAATGGTGTCAAGTTCCATTGAACACCTTATTACGAAGCTATTCTGCCCTAAATATGTTGTCTTTGGCTCCAAAGTACAGTTCTGGTGCCTGTGAAGTGTAACACAGACTACATGTGCTGCCATGTGGTGCACCATATGTCACAGATATTCTTTTCTGGAAGCAGAAATTCTAGGGGAGAATAGCTCCGCGATATGGCGTCCAATGGATCCTGGCATGATTCTTGTTTTTTTGTTTTTTTTTATTATATAGAAAGAATCTATATGCCTCTTTATAAAATCGACTTGCACTAGGGTCCCATAGTAGCCTATGGGTACCCTCATACGGAGTATGTAATTCTGTAAGAAAAAATCCCCCACGAATACTAACTAGAGCTGGTTCACATCTGCATCGAGAGGTACTGTTCCAAGGTGATGGAAATAATTTCCGAGTATGCTGCATTTAAAAAAACAACAAAACATAGGCACCATAAGAAAAACCTGACAGATGCATCGTACTCAATGGGGCCTGTCCAGCACTTTTGGTTTCCATCATAAAATGGGACCCGGTTCCAAATCTGTGACAGAAGCACCAAACAGAACCTCTGACGCAGATGTGAACCTGACCTTTAAAAATCAAAACGATTTGTATTATAGCACAGCACTTAGGTTTTAAATAATATATCGGCAATTTCAAACAGGTCTCCACCTGTTTATTACTCAAAATGTTAATGTATGAAAAAATCGCCGTCGCTCAAAAAAATATTCAGCCCTTCTATTGTGTTTAAACAGTGAGTATACACGTCACACTGCATAGCGTGACAAAGGGGGCATGTTTGTATTCCCCCGAAATGTTGCGGACTGGACACCATACCGATGAGTATTTAAAGGGGTTGTCTCACTACAAGGATTGCTTTTTATGTTAAAGATCTTGCAAAAACAAGTCACTTTGCAATATATGTCCATTAATAGTGTCCTACCTATTCTGAGATATCCCCTCTCTTATGGGCTGCAACAGCTCCTCAGGTCGCTATAGCTACAGTCCCGTTTGATCCCTCATGATAGGCTGCCGACACTGGTTGCTATAGCTACAGACCTGGCTTCTACTGCAGCCTAGTAAAATGCAGTAAACACGCCCCTGGATTCAAAATGAAACCAAGAAAACAGGACTGGGTAAGATGAATCAATGTAGTGAGACAACCCCTTTAATATTGCTGCTCGCATGTCTACCTTGCTACGAAAGTATAAGGGGTTGTTCACATGGCGTTTTGGGATACATTTTTGGATCCGTCTTGGATCTGAAAACCGCATCCCAAAACGCTGCATCGATCGGATCCAACACGTATCCACATGTAGCTGCGTGTTGGATGCAGCAGGATCGGACCCTATAGTTTATAATAGGGCTCCTGCTGCATATTTCGGACCAAGAACTGACATTTCAATTCTTGGAACAGATCCGAAAGATGCAATGAAACACGGATCGACGATCACTCATCTGAACGGTGATGTGTGTCACATATTAATAAAAGCAATGTAAATCACACTGCTATTTGTTAGATATGTGTTTGAGGTCTGACAGACGGATCCAAACATGCAGCTAAAAGCGTATGTTCACAAGGACTCAGCACGCCGTGTGAACATACCCTAAGCGATATCTAATATAGAACGCTATGATAAATATGCTGCAACTTGGAAAGGATTAATACTGAACTTTAGAAACTACAGTCAGCTACCTTCTAACATGACTGCAATATAAGGCTGGATCTCAGTTGTAATAGACTTGAAACTTTGCATAGCAAACAATGTGACGTGAATACTCAGTGTTGGAACACAGTATAAGTGGCTTTACTGAAGACTGCTGAATAGTTTTGGCGTGCCGGCAATTTGTTTCATACATTAACACTTAAAAATCTAAAGCATGTCCAGATTTTTCTGCCGCATTTCACAGATTTCATCTTCTTGTATAAGAATTTTGGATGCGGATTAGCTCCATTCAGTAGGGGTAATCCAGTCACTACAGGTGTATTGAAAGCAATATAATAAATATTACATATGGTTTTCACGCCTATTTTGAATTGGAATACGTGACGGAATATATGTTAAAATTTCCCAATGTGAATATAGTCAATGAATGCCCTTTAATGAGTATGATTAAGGCTATATGAAGCCATAACATGGTCATGCATATGAGGCTTTAAAGGGGTTGTCTCACTACAAGGATTGCTGCTTTTTATGTTAAATAACTTGCAAAAACAAGTGACTCTCTGCAATATATGTCCATTAACAGTGTCCTACCTATTCTGAGATATCCCCTCTTGTATGGGCTGCATCAGCTCTCAGGTCGTTATAGCTACAGACCTGTTTGATCTCTTCTGATAGGCTGCCAGCACTGGTCGCTATAGCTACAGACCTGGCTTCTACTGCAGCCTAGTGGAAGCCAGTAAACACGCCCCTGAATTCAAAGTGAAACCAAGAAAACAGGACTGGGGTAAGATGAATCAATGTAGTGAGACAACCCCTTTAAGGAGGGCTTTTGATTTCGGGTTTTTGATTTCTCCAGTGATGTCTGTATTACCCATGAAATAAAAATTCCGGAGTATCTGTTTTTTATTTAATAACTACTAGTGGATCTAAAAAAATTTGAATATCATTGAAAATGTATCTTTTTATTTGTTATAGGGCTCACAAATGTATTAAACCTTGTAATTCATACTGTAATGAGTCTATACAATATATAGGTTTCTCTATTTGACTTAAATTATTGATATCAATTATCTTTTCAGTGATATTCTAATTTTTTGAGATGCACTAGTATGTTGTACTGTTCCTCTTATTCTTCCTAATCAACGGGGCGTTACTATTCCAGATGTCAAGGGGACACACCCAATTGGTAACTCCCAGCTGACAGATTCAATTTTGAAAATAAATAAGGGTATGTTCACACAGCGTAATTGCGGTAATCCATAGCTCTCATAGAGAACTATGGATTACGCCTCGTCCCCCCGCCGCGGGTAATGCATGTCAATGGGGCTGGCGTGCTGCCGCCCCCACCTCGGAAGTACGCGCTCCCGAAGCATGCGATGTATTGCGGCGCGTACTGTATGCACCGCAATACATCGTGTGAACATAGCCTATGAGGAACAGCACAACACACAAGGATTCTCCAGATTTATTTCATAAGGAACACAAGTATTTTCAAAACTGACCTATCGGGAGAAGCCACAGGTCGTCTTTGGCCTAAAGATCATGGGTGACGACCACTAATGCCAACCCATTGCCTATAATCTTTTGGTCTAGAAAATACATTTTTAAATATTTCCTATCAGAAAATTCTATATTTGAAGGGCGTGTTCTTCTATCTAGAACCTTAATTTGTTAATCAGATTAGTGAGCACCCAGAAGAGTGGAGGACCTGACATGTCCAAACCTTACACAAAAAAATCCATCGATTTCAGTGGAGACTGTCATGCCTCCTCTCCCCTGTGGTGGCGCTGCAGGGGAAGTGTACAAATGCTCCCGGGTTGCTGCACCCTGAGATGAACAAATTGACTAAGCAGCACTATCGATAGCAGATAGCTCCTCTTAACTGTTCACTTTACCTAAAAATTAAATTTTTTGCAGTTACGGTCTTTGGCTACAATTGTAATGTTAATGTAAATGTGTCCGCCACTAATAAGGGACAGTCGGGCGTCAGGTCCATACAGATTTAGACTTCATACGTTCTTGTTGCATAGTGAATAGCCTGGGCTCAGTTGGAGACAATGGTAAAATCAAAAAGCCTCCTTAGGTGTCTTGGCGGCACTTTTAGGTCCACATATGTTCATCTCTGCCCAAAATATGCTCTTTAAAAAGATAAAAGCTTAAGATCTTTAAACCCTGTGTCATGGTGACTCGCAGCAGGGTGTGCATCTAACAGCGCAAAGGCGAACCTGGTATTCCCAGAAGCCCCTGCTGTGATCATAGGCGCGGACATTGCAGTTATGAATTTTTTTCAGGTCTCAAACGCTCTTTAGAATATAAGAATGGTACATTTATTTAAGGCATTGGCTTCCTATCCTACCTGACCAAGTAAGAAAAAATAACTTAATGGGGCAAAAAAAAATATTTAGCTTAATTCCATTCTTGTTCCTTAATTGTGTATCAGTTTATTACTTTAAATCACTTAATAGGTGCAGCTCTATTTCAGTATCATTTATATGTACACTTATCCTTCTGACATATCTAATTTAGTAAAACCTTGTGTTCCCCATGTGCATGGACACACTCCAAATAGCTTCTAGTTTCTAGCAGGAATAACAGAGAAAAAGCACAACACAGATAAGATACTCCAGAATTATTTTTACAAGAAAACTAGTATCTACTAAAACAGACCCATTAGGACCTCTCATGTCCTCTTATACATATTTATCTTGTATGGATCCTATGCTGTGGTTATTGTGAGCTGAATTCACAATTTTGTTGGCTTCAGAGCTGACATCTTCTATACAATCCTGTATGATCTATTGTTTGCACAAGGTTTATTCTGTTTATTTACATTATAGGATGTGCAGCTTAAGGGCATGTTCACACTGATTAAACTGGGGCGCATTTCGACGTGTATTTCACGTCGTACTGCGCTCAAATACAAGCGAAATGCGCCCCAGTCATTACGGTAATCCACAGTTCTCATAGAGAACTATGGATTACACCTCCTCTATAGAGAACTATTGATTACCCGCCACGAGTTATAACAGTCTATGGGGCCGGCGGGCTGCCGCCCAGCTCCCCCGCCACCCCCAGCATCGCGGGAGTGCGCACCGATCGGCGCGAGCTCCCGCTCACACGGCGTAGTTGCGGAGTGTACTATACGTCCTGCAATTAGCCGTGTCAACTTAGCCTAAGGCCTAGTTCACATCTGCATTGCAGGTTTTTTGGAACCATCACAGAGGCTCCTGCAGATCCGTTAAATGGTTGACGCCAGTGGCGCCTGACAGACCTCATTGACTGACACCAACAGCCCCTGACAGACCCCATCGACCACGATTCATTGGGTTTCCACCGTGGTAATTGTCACTCTAACGAAAAAATAACACTGCACGTAGCACCATTTTTTCCATCACTTAGGACGAAATCTGTGCCACAGGCTCCAAACAGAACCTCCAATGCAGATGAAAACCCGGCCTCACATCCCTGATTACAGAGGGGGATGGGCAGTATGTTTACATCTAGAGCTGCTCTATGGATGGAATATACAAGTAGGTATGTATGGATTTAGGTAAAGCCTTATGAATGCAAGGCATGTAAGCAAACCCATTGACCGCTGGGGACTGAGTTGTATATTCTATATTAAGAGGTTTTGTAGTCTTTACTGAAAAGCATAATGTATATACAAATATAACAAAGCATGTAAAAAGGATACATCTGTTTCATTAAATGGATATTCCCATTTCAGACACTGATACCGTATCACGGTCTGATAGATGCAGTTTCCACCTCTAAGATTTGCACCTATGCTTAGGCTGGGATCCCCTAAATGATGGGAGGCTTTTAGGCAGGGAATCGGTTACTGTTCATGTGCATGGCTCTTTCCATTTACTTCTATCGGAGTTGCATAAACGGCTAACCATGCATTCTCAAGATGACTACCGATCCCAGGAGTTGAACCCACAACCAGGCTCGGACTGGTCCACAGGTGAGCAGAGGAAACACTCAGTGGGCCCCTAGGCATGGTGGGCCCTTGGGCATGGTAGCCTGGGGCTGCTTTTCAGGAAGAAAGGGATATAAATAGAGGTAGAAAGCAAAAAGCTTGTACAGTAGCTGTAGGATGTTCCCCAAGAATCAACTGTGTTGAGCTCCAACTCTACCGGTGGGCGCCGGGAGTCCACTCTACCGGTGGGCGCCGGGAGTCCACTCTACCGGTGGGCGCCGGGAGTCCACTCTACCGGTGGGCGCCGGGAGTCCACTCTCCCGGTGGGCGCCGGGAGTCCACTCTACCGGTGGGCGCCGGGAGTCCACTCTACCGGTGGGCGCTGGGAGTCCACATCAAACTGTCATCACTGTCAAACATCTATGGCATATTCTATGAGATGAAAACACCACTGTAATGGAATAGCCACTTGTAACATAGCTACATAGACATCTCTGGATAGTATTTGCACGCACTCAGACCGCTGCTGGTTTCTACTCCGTCTGCTCCAGGGAAGCGTTAGGGTTAACGTCTCTGCAGGAGGCTGACAGTAGCTGGTACATAGGGCTCCTGTTTTGTCTGACCTTTTCTGGTTTTCTGTACTTGAGATTTATAATTATCATTAGGAGGTAACACCCAGGGAATAACACAAGCCAGACATGGCAGTCCTGACACATGCTGCATCTTATCAAATTGTGCTACTGAAACATCTAAGCTCGGTGGAGACTTGGAAATCTCATTGTCTTGCAGAGCTCATTGCAGCAATAAGTACGGCCAGATCCAAAAGTGCTCCGATACATGTGCATTGAACAAGGTTTGATGAAGGCGTGAAACGTTACAGACCATGTGACTATTGAAAGTGAGATTTCTTAGGAAAAAAAAAAGGTTGCAAGGATCTCTATGGGGACATGGATAGCATCTTAGGATATGTCCTATCATTTGTGAGACCTGTACAGGGAATTTTTTTTTACACATTACCTATAGACTATAATGTGAAGTGACCTTGCATGTGTGACCACTATTCTCTACCAGGAGTGGGACACTAATATTTTTAACATTAGTGGGGGTCCTAATACTTGGACACCCACCAAATAGATATTTATGGCATAAGCTAGGTATTGAACATAAGTGTTTCAATGAAACAATACTTTAAAAGTTGTGCAACCATAACCATTCATTTCTATTAGCATGCAACTTTGTTGTTTCGTGCAAAAATACAGCATGGCGTCATGGATACTATGTCACTCATATTGGCTTAAAGGAGTTGTCTCACTACATTGATTCCTCTTGCCTCAGTCCTGTTTTCTTGATTTCATTGTGAATTCAGGGGCGTGTTTACTGACTTCTACTAGGCTGCAGTAGAAGCCAGGTCTGTAGCTATAGCAACCAGTGCTGACAGCCTATCAGGATAGATCAAAGAGGTCTGTAGCTATAGCGACCTGAGGAGCTGATGCAGCTCATACAAGAGGAGATATCTAGGAATAGGTTGGACACTGTTAATGGACACATACTGCAATGTGACTTGTTTTTGCAAGATCTTTAACATAAAAAGCAATCACTGTAGTGAGACAAGCCCTTTAAGGTAGATCAAAGAGGCACATCATGCGGATGATTGCATTCATCAGCAGAATGGTCTTTTGAATGACCGTTCATTGGTAAAGCGGTTCTCCATCTTGAACCACCCTACCTGTTATAAGAGTCCTTTGGAAATGAAATGATCACAGTGTCCAGAGCCTTCAGCAATAAGCTGTAATTTATGGGGAAATAAGGCAGTAAAGTGTAAAATGTTCCTATGGTGCCACCACAGGGGAAATTGGATATTACACAGTGTCCATTCAAATCAATAGGCTGTCTTCTGTAATTGCAGGACAGGACGGGTCCTCCAGAGCAAGACACATTCACCATTCTTCCCAAAAAATAAGGATCCTGAACTGAGGACCCCTCTCTCTCAATTTATATGATCATGTGTTTTGTGAACTGTTTGCAAAATCTAGGAACCCTAGCTGTAGTGCATTTTTAAATTAAACCTGAAGTTGAATAAGGTGTCCTGTCAAGTTGTTTAAAAGTTCTTGGCAAGCTTTTCTTTTATGTATTTCTTGAAAAGCTAGGTAAAAAAAAACCTGTTAACATTATTCTTCTTCTTATTATTATTATTAATATGATCGTACTGATAGGAATACATGTATTATAATTGGTGGTTATTTGCATCCTTGTTTTCTGTTATGGCATTCTACGCATGTGCAGGCTGTCTGGCGTATGCGCTTAAATGTTCTCTACATTATCGCCGCCTTTAGCCTTGCTTCTCTTTAGTGAGTTGTGTGTATCGGTCATTTGTTTTGTGCGCCTGCGCGGTCCTTGTTTCTGTATTTTTGGTTTGGAGCAATGTATCAGCAATGGGGCTCAATGCTTCCTCTTGCTCTTCGCTGCCTAACATTGTGTTTTCTATACTCGGGTCAAGTATTTTTTTATGTTATTTTATCTAATGCCAGACTGCATGGTTTTTGGGCAGTTTTTCAGATGGTTTTTGAATTTGAAAACCAGCTGTCAACCACCCCCATAGACTTCAATACCAAATCCAAGTTGTAGTCTACACAGCTCGGATTTCCAGATGGTTGAATTTCAAATCTGAAAAACTTCCAAAAAACCTGGAACATACACATTTAAGATGCACTGTTCAAAGGTTAAGGGGGTGGCCGAATCCACAAATCTCAGACAGAACCGTCCCCCCAAAACCATCCAAAAGGCGATAAAATACCGGCCGTATTCTTTAAAGAAAACCTGTCACACAGATTATGCCCCCCTTGCTGAGGACAGCACAAGCTAGTGTCAGACATGCTGTTTCCAGCGCCGTGTCAGGTTCCCTTTAAATAGAATCCGACCGGAACTTTATCACTGCCATCTAGCCGTAGCCGTACGCTGTTTATTTTGGTCAGTTTTTCATTGTATTTTTGCACTTGTACCTTATTGCTTTATTCACTGATTTATATTATTGGGAATGTTCTATTATATTTTTCTGGACCTGGTGTCTTTCAATTGATGCTTCATTTTACATGGTTTTATATGTGATGCATTAATTAAGTAATTTTGTTTTAATTTGTTGGTTTTGCTACTTCTTTATAGATGTTCTATTTATGTATTCCCCTCAGTACGTACGTATTTACGTAGGTAAAATTCATATCCAGCAAATCAATAGTATTTTTGCTAATGCTTCTATACCCTTTTGTTATCTGGCAAGGTTCTCGTATGATTGTGAGGATATTTAGCTTTTTTTCTGTTCACTTTTTGCTAGGTCTATACAGCATAGGACAAAAAACTCGTCAAAAACAGAAACCTAAAAACTGCTTAGAACCTGAGTACTGTATTTTGTCAGTTTTTTTGTCTAAAGCAGCTGGGTTTCTGACGTTTTTTTTTGGGTGATTTTTTTTGTCGAGGTTTTTGGGTCGTCTTTAATGTATGCAAAATTCATATACCTTATATAAACACCTAGCCAGTTTTTCAGCAGAACCGTCCAAAAATAGCGGCAAAAAATGGCGAAAAACCATCCAAATTTCTTTCTTATGCCTGTAGTTACATTTCATCTATGTGTTAAGGGAAGATGAAGGTGAAGATGCAATGTAATACACTTTTTGTCAATTATTTGTCAGTTATCTTCCTGTACTACGACACTTTATATATTTTGTTGTATATTTTATTACAAAAATTCAATAAAAAAATTTTTGTAAAAATTTGTCCAAAAACCATCGGGCGTTTTACATAGACTTCAATAGTAAATTTTCCTCTGGAGTCGAATTTCCTAAAACCGCCGGCGCCCAAAAACAAGCAAAAAAAACCCCGACCTGTGTAGACTGTAGGTCCTTTTTTGTAATAGTCTATGTGGACATTTTTCAGTTGGATTTTCAGCGGTTTCAAAATACTAAATCTGACGGGAAACCTCTGCTGTGTAGACAAAGCCTTACAAGTGTCTGTTCTATTGTATCCCATTATATCCAGGTTTGTGTTATCTCTAAAAGTAGAAGAAAACAAACCCTTTCCTGAGGCGACGTTCCCCTCAGTGGGTGCTCTGGCTTCTCTCTGTGCAGTAATGCGGGGCTTGTACTTCTCAGCAGCAGACTGGGAGGTTATCTATGATAAGTAGTGCTCCTTATAAGAGCAATGTGCACAGAGTGGATGAAAAGGGGGATTTATTTCCGTCTGGAACCCTTTTGCTTTCCTTATGATTGTCTGAATGATAACATTGAATTGGAGATCTGTTGCTCTGGTCAGCATACATCACCTGTAGTCTAGAGAGTAGAGATATAGCCAGCATTTAGTGTGTTTTATTACTCTGTTCTCTAATCGGCCCAAATGAATAATTCTTTTGTAAAGACATAATATAAGCTGCATAATTCCTGGCGCTACAATAGTACATATAAGCCGGGCTGGACGAGGAAGCAGAATAATGCTGCAATTCCCCCCTGCTTGTTGTGCTCCAGCACTGTGTTCAGAGCCATAAATTGCATGTGGTCAGTACAGCACAGCACACAGGCAGGGAGGAAGGACAAAAGGATAGAAACTACATTATTAGGCTTAAAGGGGTTGTCTCACTACAAGGATTGCTTTTTATGATAAAGATCTTGCAAAAACAAGTCACTTTGCAATATATGTCCATTAACAGTGTCCTACCTATTCTGAGATATTCCCTCTTGTATGGGCTGCATCAACTCCTGTGGTCGCTATAGCTACAGACCTGGCTTCTACTGCAGCCTAGTAGAAGCCAGTAAATACGCCCTTGAAAACAAAGTGAAACCAAGAAAACAGGACTGAGGTAACCAGAATCAATGTAGTGAGACAACCCCTTTAAGTAGAAAAAATTATTGTAGATGTGTTGCTTAAAAAGTGGTTGTCCGACTTAGAAAAATTATATGTAAATTTACTTCTGGTCCTTGTGAATGGTGCATGACTGGTGCTGCCAATCAATTGCTTCAGTGGTCATGCACCACTCCATTGACATCGCCGCTCAGAAAGTGACTGGTGAGTGAACAGTGTCCCCCAGTCGGTATATAGGCAAGTTATATCTCCCCCAGCGGGTATATAGGCAGGTTGTAGGTCCCCCAGTAGGTATATAGGCAGGTTGTAGGTCCCCCAGCGGGTATATAGGCAGGTTGTAGGTCCCCAGAGGGTATATAGGCAGGTTATAGGTCCCCAGCGGGTATATAGGCAGGTTATAGGTCCCCCAGTAGGTATATAGGCAGGTTATAGGTCCCCCAGCGGGTATATAGGCAGGTTATAGGTCCCCCAGCGGGTATATAGGCAGGTTATAGGTCCCCCAGCGGGTATATAGGCAGGTTATAGGTCCCCCAGTAGGTATATAGGCAGGTTATAGGTCCCCCAGTAGGTATATAGGCAGGTTATAGGTCCCCCAGTAGGTATATAGGCAGGTTATAGGTCCCCCAGCAGGTATATAGGCAGGTTATAGGTCCCACAGCGGGTATATAGGCAAGGTTGTAGGTCTCCCAGTGGGTATATTGCCAGGCTATAGATCCCCCAGTGGGTATATAGGTCCCCCAGCAGTTTGAGAGGGCTAATTTAAAAATAAAAAAACTAAGGTAATGTTCACACGGCTTATTCTGGGCGCTGATTGGAGCCGTACTGCGCGCCGGATTTGCGCTGCAGTACGGCTCCAATCCTTCCCAGTCATTACGGTAATCCACAGTTCTTATAGAGAACTATGGATTCCGTCGCTCCTCCCCGCTCGGCGAATCCACCGCGGGGAGAGAAAGTGACATGCACATTATTTACGGCGTGTACGCGTCGCGAATAATGAGTGTCTATGGGGCCGGCGAGCTGCTGGCCCCCCGCCCCCCCCCCCCTGCACAGCAGCCGGCATAATTGCGGGGCGAAATCTGTCCCCGCAATTACGCCGGCAATAAGCCGTGTGAACCAGGCCTAACAGTACTCGCCTTTCCCTCGCTCCCTGAATCTGTCGCTGCTCCCGATCTTCCTCCTGCACAGGCAGCGGGATATCATCAGGCCGCGCAGGCATTGTGATGACACTCTTAGGGCTTGTTCACACAGAGTTTTCACTCCATGTTATAAACGCTTTTTAGATCCGTCTCGGGGACCGACAGGACGGACCCAGAGACGGATCTAAACAATTAGCAGTGAGATTATCACTGCGGGCTATGAGGAAGACGCAGCGGCGTTCACATGAGAGATCACCGCTGTGTGTTTCCATAGCGCAGCTCAGGCGCATCTAAACCGCACCGGATTCTTGTCTGATTCAGTATTTCCACCGAAAATCCGATGGTACACACTGCTGTTTAAATGCAATGAAAAAATATGTTGCCAGATTTTAAAACCTGTTTGATCATCCAGCGATGGTAAAACTCTGTCAGATTTTGGACGGCATTTTAACATTGATGTGTAGACATAGCCTTAGACCAGTCTAATTAACCATATCCTATCATTAACCATCTGTACCCAACCTAAGACTCCTGACCCTCTAAACAGCCACATTAATCCACTTTCTCCTGATAAAATAAGCTTCATATTATGTCGTTATATTCATAATCTACGGTCATGGACAGTTCATTGTTTTATTTTATATTGCTCATCAATATTTTATATTTTCATATAAAATATTTTCAGTTTCATGAATGCATTTCTCAAAAACGATAGTGAATAAATCCAGTAGCAATAAAGATGCCTTCCTATACTTAAAAAGTGCCTATATCCATCAAAAAAAAATCTTGGATAATAGAAAAGATTTTCTTTTTTCCTCATGATCCTCACCATAGCAAAAAATAAAATCTAAATTTTAATTTTTATACAGACATTTTTTATTTGTACAGTATATATTTTTACCTTTCAAAAGTGGTGATGGAATTAGAAAATAAAATAGGCAAAAGTAAATATCGGTGATTTATATAAAAAAAAGGAGTAGTAAGAAATGGGAACTATTGATGCAGGTGAGAGGTTGGTGGGAACATACATTGGGATCGGTCTCTTGATTGATGTGCACTGTTAGGGTCGGATACAAGTGGTGCATTGTTTTTCCATATAATAGAACAAATGTTACCTGAATACAAGTCCTGAGGCAAAAGTAAAAGGGTTCCCTACCCCCACTAAAGTGGAGATGTGAAAGCATGACCACTGCAGCGCTGATGCACTTCCAGCCGAACCAACTGTCCCTTAACCCCCCTCCAAATCCCCATACCTTACCATTCCCTTGCTGTGACCCATTGGAAATGAACACCAACTTGATATGATTGGATAAAAGTGGCCACAGCAGCTTTTTATTTAACAAAATACAAATAAATAAATTGTCATAAAAAATATAAATAAATCTCTATATTTATATATAACTTATATTATATATATTATTATATTATTATATATTATATCTTATATATATATATATTATTTTATTTATATATGTAACACCTTCACAACCCCAATGCCCTTATATATTCATATTATATCTAGAATATAAATATCCATTCCATAATACCTGTAAACGTTAACTCCGTAAACGCCACAACCTTATGGGGCAGAGGTCTTGGAACCAACCAACCAACGACATGGCGACCAAATCCCCGAAGGGGAACCAAACATCCACCATTTACCCCAGCCGTACTCAACTGGCTCGGGGGTCCTAAAGCCATACAGATGGCTAACCCATTTTGCTCTGCAGGGTTCCAGCCGCAAGAGACACACCTTCGCAAGGTCGATCCACCATTTTCCGTACCATGAGGGATCATTCCGAATGACTCCCTCACGTATCTCCTCATTCCAATTCCAAGATCCCACCGCCGCCACACGAGCATGCCATGAACCCTCCATGCATGAGAGGCCCCACCAGGCCCAGGGCTATCTCGATGCTTCCTGAAGGCCCAGAGCCAGGGTCCAACCGACCGCCGTTCACGATGCAATCCATCAGACCGCAAAAAGCTGTCCACACCGCTTCCAACTCCAGATCTTACAAAACACCCTCCATTCCCTAGCCACAAACTTTTGCCACCGAACTCTTCACTTTGACTCTTGCCTTATTTAACCTCTCCACGAGTCGAGCACCCCTCCAGTATGCCGAAACACGATTGTCCGACCAGACAATAAACACATACCTGGGAATGACCTCCCACAATCGCAACAAAGTCATACTTGATGCTCCGATTCAATCTCCCTGGATGTTAGGAGACCCACAAATCATTCCCTCTACATGTAGCACAAGAAGGGTCGGAGGCCGATCCAGGGCTGCGAACTGCGGCACCTCCGGGACTACGCCTACCCACCGCAGCCCACGGCGTCCCCGCCAGCGTACACCGCGGACTCTCCGTGGAAAAGCCCAATTGACGGCCGTCCGCCCGAAGTCCGCTCGCTCGGCACCCCCCAAATGCACATAGAATGGCCAAGGATCCAAACCAGGATCGGAGGACCGACTGGAGGAACAAAGAAATCATCAGCTAATAAACAGCAAACATAATGCAATTACCCTACCACCCCTCCGTTACCCTACCGCCTTACGCCGCAGATGTGGCGTTGTAAGCCGAAATCTATCCGACTCACCATCTCCCGATCCTCGGACTCATTCCGCCTGATGCCCATCCGCAGCTCGGTAGCCGCCCGATCCGGGAATGTATGCGGCGCAAAAGCAGGCAGGGTCAAGCCCAACCGCCACCAACACCGCCTAAACACCGCAGTAAACTGGAAACGGGATAAAAACGTCCCATCCGCATGACGCAGGAGAGGCCACTCTCAGCCCTCCGCAAAACGCGAAACTCTCGCCAACACCGCACCGGACACATCTCAGACACGGAAACCGCCAGCACGGCACCCGCTCCACCCCGCCGGCTTATCTGTCTTAGACCGACGCAGCCAAAACATAATAGATCTCGCAGATCAGCCAACATCCTCCTGTCGGAGGGCCCCCCCCCCTTAACCGACTAGGAGACACCAACGCCCAACCGCAATGCCCCCAAGGACATGCTATGCAAAAGCCAGGGAAAAGGCGCCACCGTAACCCGAGCTGGCAACTTCCCCAACCCCCTGCCAAGACGTTCCAGCAGAGCGAACACCACGGACGCCGGATCTTTGCCCCTCGGCCTCGCCTTTTACCCGAAGCGGCCGGAGGGAAACCACGAAATCTTGGTTCAAAATCCCGCAAACCGCCGCATTCTAAACCCAGACGCAAGCCCCGACATAATCTGGAGACTCTAGGACAATGACCAACCGAGCCCCCGAAATGCCCCAGCCAACACGTAAAGCCAGATGCAATCCTCTTAGATACAAAACATCCCCAGTTCGGCTGATCCAATTCCGAACCTCTGTACATGGTCCAGCTTCATAAGCAGCCCAGTCCACCTGCCCAAAGACGCCCGAATCAGCTGGTCTGCGTCCGAAGGCCACGGTCCATAGAGACTGGGGCTTTTCTTCCCATGTTCTGCCGCCAATGGAGCAAGGTCCGGTAAACCCTTCCCACTGCACCGTAGAAGAGAGTCAGCGTCAAGTCTCTGGACCAGGACATGTTCGCCCTCACCCACGATTGAGCTCAAAGACATTATCAAAACCAACAAACGCAAGAGGACACACCACTGGGGCGAAGAGGCTGTCATGTTGTTAATTTGCAAGACCACACCAATTTATACAAAAAGGAAGTGAAAACCTTCCGGTCCCGAAAAGTATCACCCCACAGTTCAAGCCCCACTACGATAGGAAAAAGTTCCAGGAACGCCACAAATTTTCTAATTAACCGGAGATCTCGCCACGCCTCCGGCCACCGAGGGCGACTCACCACCGCACCCGCAATTGGCCCCAAGCCCGTGCTACCTGCCGCATCCGTGATGATGTCGATCTCCTGGTTAGACAATTCCCGTGCAGGAATAATTCGAAACGCCGTTATTGAATCTGAAAGACTGAGCATCACCCTCAATCCTCCTGTGTCACAAGTCAGACAACTCGAGAGTGGGCGGGGTTTTTGTGTTTTCTCTTGGTTGTTTTTTCTCATTTTGTTGTTGTTTTTTTGGTGTTTGTTTGGTATTTTTGTTTGTTGGGGGGGGTGTGGTGTGTTGGTTGGGGGTGGTGGAGGTGGTGGGGGTGGGGGGTAGGGGGGTGGGTAGGCTAGGGGGGTGGATCGGTTGGGGGGGGGGTGGGGGGGGGGAGGGGGGGCGGGGTGGTGTGGGGGGGGGGGGGGGGGGGTGGGAGGGGGGGGGGGTTTTTTTTGTGTTTATTGTGGTGTGGTTGTTTGTGGTGGTTGGTTGTTGTTTGGGGTTAAGTTTTAGTGTGTAGTTGTTGGGTGTGGTCTTTTTGTTTTCAATGTTTATTTTTTTTTAGTGTGTGTTTTTTTTAGTTTGTGTGTTTTTTTTCATTTTTTTTTATTTATATTCTTTTATTTTTTTTTTGTTTTTATTTTTTTTTTTGATTTATGTTTTTTTTTTCTTAATTATTATTTAATTTTTATTATTTTTTTTTTTTTTTTATTGTTTTTTCTTTCTCCTATCTCCTTACTTATTTTTGTTTTTATTTGTCACGCCGACGTGCACTGGCCAGCACCGACAAAAACACCGCCCCATGGGCATAAATCCTACAGCGAAATTGAGCTTCCCAATAAATGACTGCTAGTTCTCTGGACCTCCCGACGTAGGGCTTCCAACTTATCCGCCGGTAGCCTGCACTCCATCCTTTCGGAATCTATGCATATCCCCAAAAAATTCAGACAAGTCTTCGGACCCTCGGTCTTGTCAGGTTGCCATCGGCTACACCGAAATCGATCTGTCACCCAACTCAACGACATAACAAAGACCCACACACTGGAGATTCCGCCGGCCCACACAAAACAAAATCATCCAAAATAATGAAGGATAGAACTCAAAACCGAAAAGTCCCGAAACACACATTCTAAAAAAATGTGCTAAAAGCCTCGAAATAGGCCGCACGATAGCGTGGCAACCATGGCAAGCAACGATCCACAAAGAACTTCCCGTCCCAAAAACACCCCAACAATTTCAAGCTATCTTCGTGTACTGGCAAAAGTCGAAACGCTGACTCAATATCCGCCTTGGCCATTAGGGCGGCATGCCCGTGCCGCCGAACCAGGGACACCCTTCGTCTGATGGAGCGTTAAACACGGGAAAACAGATACGGTGCTATACCATAAATCACCGATTGGCACTTAGGAAAGGACAAATGGTGAATGAGCCGGAATTTTCCCGGCTCCTTCTTCGGAACCACCCCCAAAAGAGACACCACCAAGTCAGGAAAAGGCCGAACTTCAAATGGACCCGCCATTCTTCTCAGAGCCACTTCTTTTGCCAACTTCTCCGTCACCACTGCCGGGTGTTCATGGGCCGACCTCAGGTTCTTAATCGAAAAAGGTACAGAGTGAGCCGGAGGCGGAATTACAAACCCCTGAACGAACCCGGCGGACAACAGGTCCGCTGTACCCCTATCCGGAAAGCGGGCTAGAAAAGGTTCCATCTCGCCCAGTCTCACCGGCGTCACCCCTTTGGCCACCCGCACCGGCCCCTTTGCTCCGGCCCTTCTTGAAACAACGGGTAACCGGGTGGGACGGTGCTGCGCAGAACGAGCACACATGTTTAAATCAACAGCCGGACCCAAAATTGCACTGTCCCCCATTAAACAGCCAGAAACCCCACCCCACCCCCTTTTGAGCCTACCGGGCTGCGGACCCTGCTCCGGTACCGCCCCCACACCTCCCTGGCTGACGATCCGGCCCCCAAGAAAGGGCTGCCGAACTTCGTCGGGGCCATACTTTCAACCAGAGACCAATATCCTTATTGGTACCACCTGATTGTAAGACGAACCGCTTTTCTCCTGCGAAAACAGTTCCTCGTAGCGCAAAACACACCTGGTCCCCCATATGCACGTGCGGCCTCCCCAATCGCATCCATGTAGCAAAAGAGACCGAACATTCTCGGGCGCCTTTTCACCGATGACACTCGCAAGTAACGCAAACGCTGCAACCAGGTTGGCAAAAAGTCTGCGGAATGAGTCGCCACCGCCGCGTTTTCCGTCCTCTTCTGCTCTCGTCTTTTTTACCTTATCCAAGTTAAACTTCTCTAAGGGCAGCAGGGAGAAGATCTCCACATACTCATCCTTTCAAATCTTCTCCCTCACCTCTGGCTTCAGATGCACCCCAAGTGGGCCCTCAAAGCAAACGTATACCTCCCCCTTCGCCATGTCATTCCAACCGGACACTCTCTGCGGATTTTGTCAGTCTGCACTGACACCGTCACACCCACCCTGCTCCAATGTAGGCCAGGGGCGTGCAACCCCACTCTCAAACCACTACGCAGGAGGGGACACTGGCAGCAGCGGCAGGTGCACCCAAGCATCCCACCTGACGGACCCCCCCAACCGCCCCCTCTCAGAAACACAAAACTCGCCAATAAATCCCCGCTAGCCGCCGCGAGACCCCTGGCTCTACGGACGACCCTCCCCCGTCATGTGCACGGACCCCCTGAACTAAAGCGTAGAAAACCAATACTAAGAGATCCCCTGCGACGAAAAATAGGTGGGAATCGTACATGACAGAGCCATATACTCACCTGGCTGCGTGGCGGGCTGGGGACCACAGCGCTACACCAGAGTCCAGGTTGCTGTCCTGTAGATCCTCGCCGTCGTCAAACGATGGCCCGAGACCCGGGTCAAGGCCATCCTATACCCAATAAGGGGAGGCCGACCGGCGCAGGTCAGGAGATGGGCAAGGCACTGCCACGCCCGGACCGGGGAACCCGAATCTAATGCAGCTACGCGGGGGCGCCGACCGACAGTCCCTCTCATTCCTCACGCTGCGCCCTGCGACACAGGGAAGTCTCAAAGCGCCGTCCTCCTGCTCGCCACATGGAGGCACCCCAAACCGGCACCTCGCAGGTAAGGCCACCGCTACCGACGACCGAAGTGATAGCTGTAGTGAGCAGCGGCAAAGATCGAGCCCCGGCATTGAGGCCCAGACCCATCGCCTCCTCCGTGGGGCCCGCCGGACGACTAGGAGCCTCCCTGACCGAGCAGGACCGACCCCCAGATCTGGTGCCTGCCCGCCCGAATGAAGGGTCCCCAGAGGGATCCGATGGCGCACGCGAGCACTGGGGTGTAATCCGGGCTCAGCAGCTGCGGTTGGGGGGGGCGAGCGGCGCCTGCGGCCAACGCCCCGAATAATCCTTGGACAGTGCGGGCCGTCCCTGCGCAGTGCGGCCAATCAAAACATACCCCAGGGAGAGCAGCCGAGGATCCTCGGCCACGCTACCGGCACCGCCGCCGCCCGCCCATCACAGCCGGCTCCACTGCTCCCCAAAAGGGGCAACCTGCGCTCCGTGGCCGGAACCCCGGCCCCCACTAAGCAGGCCCCGCACTACCTCCTCAAGCCATGCGGCCCCCCTCTCTCTTTCCCCTCTCTCTTTCCCCCCACTCTCTTTCCCCCCCCCTTTCTCTTCCCCCCCCTCTTCTTTCCCC
The DNA here is from genome assembly GCA_025379985.1 of Phyllomedusa bahiana. NCBI lineage: Eukaryota > Metazoa > Chordata > Amphibia > Anura > Hylidae > Phyllomedusa > Phyllomedusa bahiana. The sequence continues at coordinate 130,347 of JAODAL010000612.1, read as the reverse complement.
CCCTCTCTCTTTACCCCCCTCTCTCTCCCTCCCTCCCTCACTCTTTCGCCACTCTGTCTTTCGCCCCCCACTCTTTCCCCCCTCTCTCTTTCCCTCCCTCTCTCCCTCTCTTTCCCCGTCTCTCTTTCCCCGTCTCTCTTTCCCCCTCTCTCTTTCCCCCCTCTCTCTTTCCCCCCTCTCTCTTTCCCCCCTCTCTCTTTCCCCCCTCTCTCTTTCCCCCCTCTCTCTTTCCCCCCTCTCTCTTTCCCCCCTCTCTCTTTCCCCCCCTCTCTCTATTCCCTCCTCTCTCTATTCCCCCTCCCCTCTCTCCCCTTCTCTCCCCCCTATCTCTCCTCCCCTCCCTCCTCTTCCCCCCTCTTCATTCCCCCCTCTCTCTTTCCCCCCTCTTCTTCCCCCCTCTCTCTTTTCCCCCTCTCTCTTTCCCCCCCTCTCTCTTTCCCCCCTCTCTCTTTCCCCCCATCTCTCTTCCCCCCCCCTCTCTCTTCCCCCCCCTCTTCTTCCCACACTCTCTTCTCCCCCCCTCTCTCTCCCCTCTCTTTCCCCCCCTCTCTCTTCCCCCCCACTCTCTCTATCTTCCCCCCCTCTCTCTTCCCCCCTCTCTCTTCCCCCCCCTCCTCTCCCCCCCTCTCTCTTCCCTCCCCCTTCTCTCTCTCCCCCTTCTCTCTCTCCCCCTTCTCTCTCTCCCCCTTCTCTCTCTCTCTGTGTCTCTGTCTCTCTCTCTGTCTCTGTGTCTCTCTCTCTGTCTCTGTGTCTCTGTCTCTCTCTCTGTCTCTCTCTCTCTCTGTCTCTCTCCTATATTTTGATGCCTCTTGGAAATTGATATTCTACATTTCCTTTCACGTTTATATTTTTATTCTGTATTTTGTACCAATCCTTTGCCCTTCTCTTTGCAGGTGTCTTGGTCAGCAGAGGTTGTTCATTCTATTAAGTGCACTAGATTTAGCTTTAGATCTTGTCTCGTGATTATGTTGATAAAAGTTCAATGCCCTGCTTGTAATAAAACCCTCCTTTTTCTTCCTCTGCTATGACAAGCCGTGTTGAAATGCAGGCTCCGCCATTGTATATTTTCTCAAGCATCAATCACAATCAGGCCCCGGCTCATGTGTATAAGGCCATTGTTGTCCTATTTTTAATGGTTCCTTCCTGTACAGCAGACAGTTAAAATAGCACAGGCAGGGGTCAGAAATATCTTAATGGGTTTGGTTCCCAAAGATATCAGTAACCAGAGGAAGGCTGGTCCTTCCTGAGCAGATAAACAGAGCCTAGGTGAGGGCACCCGGTGAATGATGGCCGACTTTCTGGCTGGGGCTGTGCGTTGAAAGCACTGGCAGCAGTAAAATGTCTTATCATTATAGGAGTAACCCTAAGCCAAAGTGCATTCATTATATACTTAGGCTTCCAGACACTCGGGTCAGGAACACTTGTTGGAATCATTAGTCTTTGTTCCCCGCAAAAGTTTACAGAACCCGCCACATTATATGAATGTGTAGTATTGATCCCATTGCCTCATTCAGGCACTTAAGAGCTTCTAATAAATAATTATGCAAGTTTCTACCTGACCTCTGCTATAAAGGGGCTATCCACATAGGACAGCTCCTGAAGGACTGTGCCAGCTGGGATCTCCAGCCATCGTCGGGGACTCGGTCATAAAGGTTCAGGTTCCCTCTGACGTTACAACAGGAGAAACTTAAGGGGTTGACGTCTCACCTATGGCTGCCTTAAAGGAAACGTGTCATCAAAAAAGACTTATTGTTTAACTCCCATTTTTATGTTCAACACATTTTTTAAGAATTTTTGGTTATATTTTTTTACATTTTCCAGATCACTTTCAATATTTAATATCCAAAAGGTGTAAAGATGTTCCTTTCCACAACACTAGAAGGTTAGTGCTTAAAATAAGTACTAGTGGTTCTTATTCAAAAGTCGCAATATTGCGCTAGGGAGCGCTGTCTCGTTTTTGTTTTTTCTCTTAAATATTTTTTAATAGTCCTCAAGTCCTGCAGTTTTCACTTTGGCCACTAGGCCTAATAATAGTCTGACACTTCCTGCTCTGTAGAGAAAGATTCTCAGTTGTCTGCTCATTATCAGCACAAAGAGGGTCAAACTGAAAGGAAACACCCGTGTGAATAGATAACACAGGATCCACCAGTCACAAGAGGAGATAAGTCACAGTTCACCCTTTCACCTCCCTGCACACGGATTTCTTCCCAGGTCACAGAGCAAGACTAGAAAACTCTCCTGCAGAAGTCAATAGGACTGAGTCAGTATTAAGTCTCCTATGTGCATGAAGCTACTGTAAAGCATCTCTCTGACTGCTGTTAAAGCAGTGCAAACAAGGCCTAGTGGCCAAAGTGAAAACTGCAAGACTTAAGAATTATTAAAAAATATTGAGTGATATGAAAAATTAAAAAAATTCCTAAAAAATGTGTTTTACATAAAAATGGGACTTAAAGGGAATGTGTCATCAAAAAATGAGTCCTTGTTTAAGTAATTTCAGAGCCCCATTGAGCAGAAGCATCTAGGCCCCTTGCCCATTATCAGCGGGCCCCTTTTTTGATCGGGTTGCCTGTCAGAAGTACAGCCCTGTTGGCACACCTATTAGCACCTAATTGCTGTAGACATTGCTGCTAGGACCTTGCAGATCACAAGAACAGGGGTCCCAAGTGCCCCCATGTGAATGACGCGGTGGTTGAATATGCTCACTTAGCTAGAGACAGATTCATAGAGATTAAATGCCGTTCAGAACCACCACTACATTCACCTGGGGGACATGGGATCCTCTATCAAAAATTCTTGCCATTCCATTCAATCTCTGTGGGACTGATAGAGATAGTCAAGTAGGTAAGTGAGAAGTCCAGATCTTGGTGAGAAAACAAAAAGTGTGCACAGCTATATATCGAGGAGTGCTACAAGTATGATATTCTGAAGTCCCTATATTGGGACAAACCTCTTAAAAGAGGAATGGTGACCTATCCTGATCTGTATATTTTAGTAAATCCTTGTGTTCCCTGTGAAATACCAATTCTGGAGCATCTTCTCTTATAACTCTGTGCTGTGCTGTTCTTCTGCTATTCCTTATAGTAATGTATGACTGAATCAGTCAGATGGGTGTTCCACTTTTTAAAGGAACGTGATTGGATGATGTCAGACTGATTTGGCAACACCCAGCTGACAGATCCAGAAATAAGTTTCTAGGAGGAATAACAAAGGAACAGGACAAGACAGACTTGATGATCCAGAATTGTTCTTTTGCAGTATTTAGTTGTCAGGAGATGTCACAGGTCCTCTTCAAGCATTATATTGCGCGCATGAACATCAGTGGGATGCACATGTAATGCATGGAAAGGCTGGTTCATTTAGTGGTCATTCACCTATGAGACCCACTGCTAACTCGAGAAGGGGCCCCTGAAGCCTAAGCTCAGAATGGAGAGCCGAATACAGGTGAGTTTGGTTGTACTTGGAACTCCCATAGAAGTTATGCGCACGTGCACCCGGCTCACTCTTCAGAGCTTACACTTTCCGGGGCCCATTACTGAGATAGGAGCGGGTCCCAGAAGAGGGAACCGCAGCTATCAGACTTTGATGGCATAACCTATAGATAGAGGGGGACATCTCGTTAACCCCAAATAGGCCATTTGTAAGTGGGGTTTCTAAACCATACAACCACTTTTAACCTTTTCTAATGGTAATCTAATCTAAACTGAATGTCCGACAGTCTAGTTGCCTGGGATACACTGCTTAACATCATTGTGGTTGTCAGGTAGGATATCCCAAGCAACCATTATTACTTATTCAAGTCTTATAGAGGTTTTATCATGTCGCTTACTTATGGCATATTATAAGATATTCCATACATGTCTGATAAGTGTGGATCCCATCTCTGGGACCCAGAACCGTTTTGAGAACGGTCCCTGGAAAGCCTCTGTCTGGAATGGAGAGTTGGTTGCATATGCAAGCCATTCTCCGTTCATTTCAGTGAGCCATACAGCTGAGTCGGCGTGATGGGTAAGCCAAAAAGTAGGGGACAGATGTATTGTGTGGTTGTAGGATTTTATGTAGTCTATAATTATATAAACTAATCAGCTGCATAAAAATTGTATACAAAAAAAATATTTACTTGGACTGTTTGCAAATGTAACTTTTAAATTATTTTTCCACTTTTTATTTTTTTTATTTTAGATATTTTGAAACAATAAAATAGATTTCTATATCTTTTAACTGGATATTTACACAATTTAATGTTCTCTTGGACATGTTACCTTATTCTGATCAGCATGGGTCCAACCTCTGGAACTCCCACTAATATGCACCGGAAATTGATGGAGGCCCCTTTTGCATTTCTCCTGCACTGAGATGTTCCCAGTCACCCGTTGTGCAGGGAATTGCAATACAGCTTCAGTTAAGACAGTATGGTTATGGTTTTTTTCCTCTGGGTGATGGAGTGACCTTGGGCTAGGGAACTTGTTTAGCTAGTGCTGCATTCTAGTGACCAGTGGGGTGCCAGGCAGTCAAACTCTACTGATGGCAATGGAAATCTTTATACACCCTACAATTACCACAAGCCCTGATGTGCAGGCTCAGACTGGTCCATAGAGGGGGCAGAGGTAACCCCCTAGGATCAAGTGCCAGAATCATGTGCAGTATCTGTAGGGTGGGCCCCAGGAAGCAGCACCACTGTTGGGCCCGGGAATGGGCCCCACTGGTGAGTTTCAGGCACCCCCAGGCCGACACTTCAAATGAGGAATTTGAGAAGAAGTTGTTCAAAGTTGAAAAGCCCCTGGACCTGTGGCATCTCCTGACCTGTCTGTTTTTGTAAATCCTTGTGTTCTTTATGCAATAACAGTTCTGGAGCATCTTATAATTTTTTTGTGCTGTTCCTCTGTTAGTCCTTCTAGAAATGTACAGGCAATCTCCAGGTTACGAACGGGATAGGGACTGTAGGTTTGTTCTTAAAATGAATTTGTATGCAAGTCGGAACAGGTATATTTAAATGTAGCTCCAGCACAAAAGGTTTCTTTTTTTTTCTTTTTTATTTTTAGCTTCAGAAAGTGCAGGGAAGGGTTTTTAATTTTTTTTTCTGTCTGTGCCCCTGAAGATTTCCTCATGTGCTGCTGTGGCATGCTGGAACCTGTTCGTTCCATAGCTACTATCTGCTGTGTAACATGGAACTACAAGTGCCAGCATGCCCCATAAGTCTCCATTTGTAACTAGGGGACAGATGTAAGTCGGAACGGTATAAGTCGGGGACTGCCTGTATTACCAATTTGTCAGCTGGGTGTTACCGCTTCAATTTTCAAAGGGGCGTGGCACACTGAACAATGTCGGCCTGTACAGGGACGCTCAGATACCCCCCCAAATTGGAAACTCCCAGCTGACAAATTCAGGAATAAATTTCTCCGAGGAATAACAGAGGAACAGCACAACACAGAGTTATAAGTGAAGATGCTCTAGAGTTGTTAGGGTATGTTCACACGGCTTAATTTCGGCACGCATTTTGCCGCGTATTTGCACTCTAATACGAGAAAGATACTTGCCAAAATTACGGTAATCCATAGTTCTCATAGAGAGCTATGGATAATGCCTCGTCCTCCCGCGCGTACAATACGATCGTATTGTACGCACGGGGAGATAAGTGATATGTCAATACGCGCCGCGAGTAATGAATGTCAATACACACCGCGGGAGTACACACGTATTAACGCGAGCTCCCGAAAGACACGATGTATTGCGGCGCGTACTGTATGCGCCGCAATACATCGTGTGAACATACCCTTATTTCTCAGGGAACACACGGATTTACTAACAGACATGTCAGAAGATGCCACAAGTAAAATATGCAAGAGGCAGTGGTTGTGAGTAAAATCTTACGATGCATTACTCAGCTAACATGCCTGTAGGATTGAATAAAATTCATGTAGTTACTGCCCCAAACGTATTAGTTCTGTACTACAGGTCTTTTTGCCAGTGGTTGCAGCATGTTATATACCTGGTATCCATTAACATGTTTGTCCTAATTCAGGTGGACAAGTTCATTAAATTCAGAACATGCAGGCAAATTAAGGCAACCTCAACGGCCCGAGAATCACAACCTCCATGTAAAAACACATTTATCAGCTATGTGCTCATTTAATGTTTGGACCCATCTATAATGCATAGATACATCCAGACATCTATAATGCATAGCATCTGTGAGGCGGCAGCTTCGTGTTTGCAAGTAAGTTGACAGCAGAGAAAATGTTTTCCTTTTTATTCTTTAGGTGTCTAAATTGAAATGGGCAGATTCAATTACAGACTCCTAAATTAGTTTAAAATATTTCATTTCCCTGTTTTCGCCCAAACACGACTGGGGTATAAAAACTTAAATTTCCCCACATACCCCAGTCATTATTTAGTTTTCCTATTTTACTCTGCACGATTGCAAAACCTCTTCAGTTGTTGTGGCACTGACTTTTTTCATGTTTATTGTGTGTGGTTTTTTTTTTTTTTTTTGGCATTATACTTTTAATGGAACCAAATGTTCCATAGAAAAAAAATTGGTAGAGACTTCCTGTTTTTGTTTCCCTTTGAGTCAATTTTTTCAATTGTGTAGTGTATGTTACTAAATTATGATTAATGGTTGTCACAAAAATTTTAAGGGAAAGTATCATAAAAATGGGTTTAAATTTTAAAACAATTTTTTACTAGAAAATTTTATATATATAAAAATATTTATATTATTTTTATATTATTAATTTTATATATAAAATATATTTATTTTTAAAATTAGCCGAAAAAGAAGACAGATTCCATCCCCCTTCAGCCATTATCCACAGTGTTTTATCCGAGGAAGGCAAAAATCCCCATAGGTAGAAGCCCCAAATTTTGGGAATCGGAAAAATCCCGGTCAACAACCCCCCCCCCCCCCCCCCCCCCCCCCCCCCGAATCCTAATAACTATAATTTATATTAATGCACTCTAGAAATGTTCTTTTTAAAGCTTCGCCCGATAATTTGCTCTGGGAAGGCTCCCTTTGTTTTACGCTCTTTCAGTAAAAATCCTCTTATTTTAATAGAAATTTTCTCTAGCTGTAGAGGATGCCCCTTTGTTTTAGATGATACAGGTCTGTGTATAAATAGATAATGGGAGCGATCTCTATATTGACCCTTAATAAATAAATAAAAATATAAATATATATTTATTAAATTTAGGGGATCAGTTTGAATTGGGATTTAAACAGTCCTCATCATGCTGTTCACATTTTGACATCCTGAGACCTTTCACCTCCCTTAAACGTGCCTGGAGTTGTGTGACATTAACTATCCGGTCCTGCAGGGCATTGTTTACAATGAAGCGGTCATCAGTGTGTGATGGAGTCAAAGGATGACAACTTCTTTGCCTTTCTGTGACTCTACCAGTCTCTTTGTATCTCTGATGCAACCTGCTGATGACTGCCTGTGACACTCTAAGCTCAGTGGCAACTTCCATCTGAGAGCATTCTGCTTGAAGCCTCACAACGGCGAGGTACTGTTGATCAATTGTAAGGTGTTGTCTTGGTCTCATGATGTGAAGATGTTGAGCAGGATGAGGAGGACTGTTTAAATCCCAATTCAAATTGATCCCTTAGAATTTATTGGGCGATTCAGGGATTAAACACCTGTTGGGAATTTTGTAATTAAGTTCCTTGTTCGAGATCATCAAGTTGTTCAGAAAGTACTGAAACTGTACAGTTGGACCTGTGCATCTAGAGTTAATAAAGGTTCTCGCTTAGATAAATAAAAAAAAAAAAAAAAAAAAATGGAATAAATTCCTGGATGTCTAGATTTTCCCCCAGTTATAATAATAATGACACAAGTGTACAAATCTGGTTTTTAAAAAATATATACATATATGTATATTTTTTTTTCTTTTTTAAAGGGGTTTTGCCACAATCTCATTTCATGCCTCCTGCATCCAGCTCTTCAGCTCTGTGTGCTCAGAAAGATTTGTTTAAATTCCATATCATGTGACCCAGCAGGATGACATCACCAGACCTTGACTCTCTGTAGTCAAAGAGAGGTCTATTAAGGTAAAGCATTGTGAGTAGCTGAGAGGTAAAGTTTTTGCCTCCACGCACAAGGGTCCTAGGTTCAAATCCCTGCAGGAACCAAACCTATGGTTGTTTCTTCTCTTTATCACTGCACATGCCTCATTGAGGTTTCTTTTTTATTTATTTGCACTGCTTGACTAATTACTAAGGAGTACAGAGGACGGGAGTAGAGTGACAGCACCTGGGGTTTGAACACTCAGTAGCTCCCTGAGAGGAGAGGTGATGTCTGAGCATGTGCGACCAGGACTGAGGAGCTCTCATCCCTGGTCTTATCCCCTGGAAACGAGCTGTAAACAATGGATCACTGAAGGAGCAGCTAAAACAAAAACGGTGCAGAATTTTTAATAATAATGAATGTGGATGAAAATGTTTATTTCATTTGCAAGCTTCCCACGTCAATTGTACTTTAACTCAACAATAGGCTGACGATTGCTATTTTCTGGAATTTTCAAGAACAAACATGGCCACCTCTGCACTGAAGTGGACAGAAAATACAATGTCCCGGAATTTATTTCATTCTTCAATTTTCTTATGTAGCAGTGTTCTGAACCTGCCATGTACCATAGGCCCCTTAGCAAGAATAACTCTGCAATCGGCTTCGATATGCCATCAAAAAAGCTATTTATGCAGCATTTTCTTTTTCATTCCATAAGTGCCATTGCTGTTTTATTCCTTCTGGAAATTTTCTAATTAAGTTGACGATTCAGTGTTACTTTTCTACTGGTCAACAGGGCGTCTCTACAGACAAATACTATTTAATCTGTGCCCTATTGATGAGGTGAAAGGTAACACCCTGTTGTCCGTTTCTTTGTACATGTCCAGGAGGAGTAGCTGATGATCAGGACAATGTAGATGTTATCTCAGGAGAGCGAATAGCAGAGGTGTAACTTTAAGCTCTTGGGCCCTAGTGCAAAAAGTGAAATGTGGCCCTCTGTTACCATGTGCCATTTACAATACTGGTGTCTTTTTATGTGGCAGAAGGACTTTTGGGCCCCTTCAGGCTGCAGGGCCCGGTAGCTACTGCTACCTCTGCACCCCCTGTAGCTATGCCCCGGGCGGACAGTGCTCCTTCAGTTTTCCCATATTAGACAATGATGGCAAGGATATGCTCTAGGGGCCACATGTATGAAAACTGTTTATGTCTAAAACTCATTTGTTGCCCATAGCAACCAATCAGAGCCCATAGCAACCAATCAGTGCTCCCCTTACATGTAGTGCCCTGAAAAAATGAAAGGCGACCTCTGGTTGGTTGCTATGGGCTCTGATTGGTTGCTATGGGCAACAAATGAGTTTTAGACCTAGACCGTTTACATACATGTGCCCCTAAATGTCTGATAATTGCGCGTCCCTCCAGAATTGGGTTCCTCTTACTCGAAATTGCCACAGGTTAGAATAGAGAGTCGCACATGCCCGGCCACCTCTCTGTTCTATGCAACTTCAGCACATGTGAGGATGAGGCGTAAGCGGACCCCTATTTTTGACATAGATGCAGGTTCCATATTTGGGACCCGAACTTAAAGGGGTTGTCTCACTACATTGATTCATCTTACCTCAGTCCTGTTTCCTTGGTTTCATTTTGAATTCAGGGGCGTGTTTACTGACTTCCACTAGGCTGCAGTAGAAGCCAGGCCTGTAGCTATAGCAACCAGCGCTGGCAGCCTATCAGGAGAGATTGAACAAGTCTGTAGCTATAGTGACCTGAGGAGCTGATGCAGCCCATACAAGAGGGGATATCTAGGAATAGGTGGAACACGGTTAATTTACATATATTGCAAAGTGACTTGTTTTTGCAAGATCTCTAAGGCCCCGTTCACACGGCTTATTTGCCGACGGATTGGCGCCGTATTCCGCGCCGGATTTGCGCTTCAATACGGCGCCAATCCGTCGGAGTCATTACGGTAATCCACTGCTCTCATAGAGAACAGTGATTCCGTCGCTCCTCCCCGCTCGGCAAATCCGCCGCGGGGGGGAGAAAGTGACATGCACATTATTTACGGCGCGGACGCGCCGTAAACAATGCATTGTCCTATGGGGCCGGGAGCGGCGCCCCCGCCGCGCTCTGGCCCCGCCCCACCCCCCCCCGTATTCACGGCGGATTTGTGCGCTCAATACGGCGCACAAATCCGTCGGGAATAAGCCGTGTGAACACGGCCTAAGGCTGTGTTCACGGTTTATTTTGGGGCGCATTTCGCCACGTATTTCGCGGCGTACTGCGCTCTAATACGAGCGAAATGCGTTCCAATCATTACGGTAATTCACAGTTCTCATAGAGAACTATGGATTACGCCTCCTCTCCCCGGGCATACAATACACCGCGCGGGGAGATAAGTGACATGTCCTTTATTCGCGGCACGAAGCAATGCATGTCTATGGGGCTGGCGAGCCGATCAGCGCGACTCCGCGAACACCCGGCATAATTGCGGGACGTACAGTACGCCCCGCAATTAAGCCGTGTGAACATACCCCAACATGAAAAGCAATTCTTGTAATTAGACAACCCCTTTAACTTGACATTTATTGCATATCCGGTCAGCGTGCTAAAAATGTCTGAGATAGGAATACCCCTTTAAAGAATATTTGTTTTTAATTTTTTTTTTTCCAATTTTCGATTATTTTTATAGCTTTGTATATAAAGAGTCATGGACACAAAACCTATACAAAGAGAGAATGAACAAATAATCCGTAGCCACACAGACTCTACTGTAGGGACAGGGGCAAATTAATTAGAAAAAGAAAGCTTTAGCGCACAGCCCATTCCCCATGACATTGCCATAGAAACTTTATTTATGATTTTTTTTGAGCCATTGAGTCCTTGCAGCCTCATTAAATCTAAGCCTCATTTAACTAGTAGGACATTTTTACAATAGACTTACTGACATGTTGTGATAAATAGCAGTATAACCTCCCACAACAATGGTCGCTATCGCCGCCATGGTGTCAATAAACACCTTACAATAGGTTCTGGAGTGTAGGAAATGAAGGAATGTGTGTTACCTTTCTCTCTGAGAACCGCCTGGGAGAAAATTATAGGAATTAAAAACCCAGGACGTCTCAGAGAAAGGGGAAAGTCTCACTTATAATTACCAAGGTGAGAAGGTTTCCTGAAACCTGACCCTGAAATATAAAGTCAGCCGCTGATGCTGAAAATTCAGACCTATTCATATGTCAGAGGCAATGTGAAATATCTAAGCAGGTCTGATCGTATTGCAGAATTTGGATATACTGATAAGGCAAAAAGGAGAAGAACTTAAACCAGCTTGCAGGAGTGATTATAAAAAGAAAAAAAAAAACTTGTTGTGGAATGAAATTGCATTTCCCTATTAGAAAGTAAAAATATATATAAAAAAAAAAAAAAAAACCTATCTATAGATCTATCGGTGAAAGAACCAAAGTGAGGAACCTTTTTAGACCTCTAAAAAAATGTTGTTTTTTTTTATTATGAGAGTGCTGTGTTCATTTGTTGCCTTAGCTTTTATAAGCCCATGAACCTGGGCTGGCACCTTTTTTTTTCTCTTCTTTTTTTTTTTTAAACTTGTTTTTATTAAATCACACAAGTCATTCGTACAACATTTAGGCGGGGTTCACACGGCTTATTCAAGCTGTATTTGCGGGACGGATTTCGCCCGCAATTACGGCTCGAGTATGGGGCGGGGTGGTAGCTCGCTGGCCCCATAGAGTTTCATTATCCACGGCCCATACCCCGCTGGGATAATGTGCATGTCACTTTCTCCCGAGTGGGAAGGAGAGACGGAATCCATAGTTCTCTATGAGAACTGTGGATTACCATAATGCCTGGGACGGATTTCAGCCGTATTGTAGCGCAGTACGGCGCGCAATACGGCTGGAATCCGTGCCCGAAATAAGCCGTGTGAACGGCCCGTATGATGGCAAGTCAACATATTTCAACAAAATACATGTTCAAGTACAGGATCAACAACCATCACAGCTGACATTGGTGACACATTTTAGAATTTTTAGACTTCTGAACTAAATGAAGGCAGAAAAGATACAAACATTAAAATCATATTAAAAGGGTTGTCTCACTATAAGGATTGATTTTTATATTAAAGATCTTGCAAAAACAAGTCACTGTCTTCTCTGCTTCTCTCAAAGAGGTCTATGCACTTTAAAAGAAACTCTGCCATGTTCATGGGTCTGCCGGGGATCTCCCCTGTGGGGAAGTTCAAACCTGCCCTTAGTGCAATACTCCCCTTTGTCTGAATAGGACTTTTAAAGGGGTTTTGCCACAATGTAATGTTGACGTGGGATCCTCCAAAATGGGTATTTAATCACTTTTCTAAATATATGTGATTACAAAAAGTGAAGACCCTGAGAGCTACAGCATTTCTCAATCCCCCTTAACCCCTTCACGACCCTGGGCGTATGAGTACGTCCCAGGGCCGCTAAGGTGCTTTGCAGGTGGATCGCTCCGCGACCCCCCCGCACAGCCGCCGGGTGTTAGCGGCAAATCGACTCTAAGGGCTTGTTCACACGACGTTTTGGATCCGTTTTGGATGCGTTTTACGGATCCGTTTTTAACCTGCGAAAACTGGATGTAAACTGCATCCAAAAAGCGGATCCAAAAAACGCAACAGCTGATCCTTTTTTGGATGCTAATTGGATGCGTTTTGCATGCGTTTTACGGATCCGTTTTTTGGATCCGTTTTTTCAATGCTTTATTTAAATCAACCTATCAAACTGCAATTTAAATATAATATAACCTATCAATGACCAAGAAAAAAAACTTTTTTTACCTAGTGTCAGTCAGCTGTACATACACCTATGATTTTAGAACCCGCCCTCCCCCTATTTTTTTTTTTTTTAATCAACCAATAGTTTTCAAACCCACCCCATGTAAATTAATTAATAACAATCATGTATAAACTAAATAATTTCTAAACTAAATATTTATAAATTAAATATATATTTAGTATACATATATATATATATTTATGTACATATATATAAATGTACATTTATATACTATTATACACATTTATAATATTAAATACATTTAAACTTTTGTATAGAATTTATATATAAAATATATATATATATATATATATATATAAATATATATATATATAATATATATATATATATATATACTATTTTACATTTATAAACTAAATATAAGCCAAACATAATATTAAAATTTTTATATTTAATTTAAATCCAATGCGTTTTACGGATGCGTTTTTGGCATCGAAAACGGATCTAAAACGCACCCAAATGTATGCTGCGCTTTTGCATCCGCTTTCGGGATGCCAAAAGCGCACTCCATTATTTCCTATGGGGATTTCTCTTGCGTAAAACGCAAGAAGAATTGACATGTCAATTCTTAAAACTGATCCGAAAAACGCATCGCGAAAAGCGCATCGGCAATCACTCGTGTGAACAGCGATGCGCTTTTGCCATTGAAAACAATGTTAATCACACTGACAATTGTCAGATCCGTTTTACGGATCCGTTTTACGGATCCGTAAAACGGATCACAAAAAACGTCGTGTGAACAAGCCCTAACACCCGGCAGTAACCGCGCAGGCGGGTGGTTCCTCCCGCTGGTGCTGTTTTACCCATCAGACACCGTGGCAAAGATGGCCGCGGCGTCTGAATGAACGCCGATCGGTGCCACGCAGTGATCGGTACGGTCATCGGCACCTGCGCCGATCCGACGACCGGGCATGATGGTGGGGAGCCTTGTGAAGGCTCCCGTCACTTACCCTGGCCGGTTTGCTCCACTTCCGTCCGCAGACAGGAAGTGGGGAAACCGCCATCTTTGTACACCCTAATGCATTGCCTATGCAATGCATTAGGCTGTATTAACAATCGCGCCCCCTAGTGGTCAAGCACCATAGGGGGACTAAATGTTACAGTAAAAAAAATAAATAAATAAAGTTTTAAAGTACAAAAAAAAAAAAAAAAAGGATTAAAAGTTCAAATCACCCCCCTTTACCCATTTTACAAATAAAATCATTAAAATAATAAAAAAGTAACACTTAATTGGTATCACCGCATCTGAAAAAGTCTGGTCTATTGAAATATAACATCATTTATCCCGGACGCTGAACACCGTAGTAGACAAAAAAATTCCCAACGCCAAAAGTGCGTTTTTTGGTCATTTTCCGTCACTCAAAAAATGGAATAAAAATGATCAAAAAAGTCGCATGCATTCCCAACAGCTAGCGATAAAAAGTACACTTCAGCCCGCAAAAAATGCCCCCTCACTGACGTCCGTAGGTGTTAGTACAAAAAAAGTTATTGGTCGCACAAACTGGCGCCGCGGCGCAAATGTCAAAAATAGAAAATGTTTGGAATTTTTTTTACGGTACCAAAACATAACGGAAACCCTACATGTTTGGTATTGCCAGATGTGTAACAACCTGTAGAATACAGATAACACATTATATTTACCGAAGATTGAACGCCGTAAACGCAAATCACCCAGAAACATGCCGAAAATACTTTTTTTTCACAATTTGTCCCACTTGGAATTTTTTTTGCGGTTTCCCAGTATATTCTATAGTATAGTGAATAATACCATTAGAAAGAACATCTTGTCCCACACAATAAAAGCCCTCATGTGTGTATGTAGGTGGAAAAATAAAAAAGTTATGGCTTTCAGAAGGCGAGGAAGGAAAATCGAACGTGTCACCAAAAAAAAAACCCGGGTCCTGAAGGGGTTAATTACCTGAAAGCTTGAATTAGACACACCAGGCTTGCTTAAAACACTTCTTATCTGATGACAGGGAAAATGAATGAGCTTTCAAGGGACTGGGGAGAAAGTGCAGTGTATGAGCCTGCGTCTTGCTGTTTAGAGAATCCACTGTTGTAATGTTATTATTTCAGTTAAGTTTTGAGACGCTCCCTTATTCCTCACTCTCTGCTCACCCCTCCCTCTCACCCCTGCAGCCTTCATGACTCAGCCTGATTTGTTTATATTCTACTTTGTGCTGATTAGGAGGTAAGTTACTCACGTCCTGGCAAAACCCCTTTAAGACCACTTAATAATTGGTACCATGGCTACTCTATAGGGTAGGATCTGATGCTGCATAGGCTGGATGGCCACCATGCTCCTTTGATGCAGTTGAGAACTGTGCAGACTTGCAGTTCTCAGAGGATATTAGTGACTGCCTAAATTTGCAAGCAGTGTATCTGTAAAACCTCGGAGCCTTAAAAGATATTCATCCTTGTCCACACAGTTTTGTAGGTAAGCAGTTTGTAAAACAGGGCAACCAATAGCCATCAATAGAGAACCGCGTGAAAGTGCATGTCCTCGTGGTTCTCAACCATATCGCAACCAAAGGTGGCTGCTTCCCCTATGATTGTATTGATAGCCATAATACATTGATATTCCAAAAACATAAAAAAGGACATGGACCGCGCCTCCATATGTTAGCTTAGCCTGGCAGCAGGGGTGCTGTAGGGTAACCTATTAGTTTAGGGACCTACTTAATGGGTCATTGTGAAGTGGTAAAAGGGCTTATACTGTTTGAGCAAAATGAGCACTAAAAACCTTTTTATTTAATGCAAGCAGTTGATCAATGTATATATTGTGGAAGAGCAACCTTTGTCTAATTTCGGATGGACCACTCTTCTATATCTCTCTGCTTACACTGGGCACTGCATTTGGCATGTATGTTGCTGGTGTCAATAGAGCCCTGTTGCCAAAATAGTGTAATTTGGCTCAAATGTGGTCACTGGATACCTTTTTTCCAACATTCCTGAAAAGTTTAGTGGACTATGCATTCCCATTCAGCTGTGTTTTTTTTTTTTTTTTTCCACAATGGAGGTAAATGACCGATGTATTGACATTCAATTATTTATTTTATTGATTTAGATAGTGTTGTTATAGTCCACAGCGCTGTACAGAGATGGTCGTTATTCACATTGTTCCCTGTCCCCATTAGGACTCTCAATCTAAATTCCAGATTAACCTATCTGGCTGTTTTTGGAGTGTGGGGGAAACTAAAGTACCTGGAGAAACCCATGGGGAGAACATATGAACTCCTTGCAGATGATGATCTTGATAGGATTTGACCCCAGAGCTGCAAAGTAACAGTGCTAACTACTGAGCCATGGTGTTGCCCCCAGCCACAGTGCATAGTCATGCATAACATACAGAGTGAAGACTGCTTGCAGACGCACTTGTACTTGCCTGTATTTGGAACTGTCATAGAAATGGATGGAGAGTGCCGATTGTGCACAGCCACCGCGTTAAGATTGTATATCTGTTGTGGACTGACAGAAATCCTTTGGCCAGTGTTGGACTGGGGTGCCTAGGGTACACAAGTGGGGGTGACTTGGTAAAGTGGGTGATATAAAGATATGGAAGATTGAATCAGAACATTGGGGCGACCTGTCCCAATACGAATGTGTCATAGTTTTGGTGTATTTTGCACCAAATAAAAACGTTTGACGCCATATAAATTAACTGTTATATACCAAAACTAGGCGCATTGAACTGTTATATACCAACACTAGGCGCATTATATTGTAATATACCAAAACTAGGTGCATTATATGCCGGGCACGACACATTATAATGCGCTTGAAAATGCGCATTAAATATGGTAGCAATGATACGCTGTGCACCTCCATAACGCAATACGTCTATCGAGGTGCACTACATACACTAGTAATGATACATTATGCGCCTCTGTAATGCAATGCACCTCGATAGGCGCATTACACACACTAGCAATGATACGCTATGCACCTCGATGGCACAATGCGCCTCGATAGGCGCATTAAGTTTACTATGCAAGGTATACCAGACGCCAGATATTTGAGAGGATCGTACTTTCTGACGCACTTTACACTGATTAAATGTGCCTAAAAACTGCAGGCAATTTTCGGATATGTCACCCATAGTGTTTAATTCAAAGTGGACAACTAGATCCTGGTTTTCATACACAAGAGAAAATATTGTGCCATTTGCCAAGAAGTTATAGCCATTCTGAAGGAATACAATTTTTGTTGCTGAGAAAAACCTATGTGTGACTCGGAGAAACTCAGCCTAGTTTATTTTTGTCCCCTACCTACTACCGAGTTGTGCAGGCCTGGTGTAGGGTATATTTCGGGAGGCTCTCCTCTTCAAATGTGCACCCCGAATGTAGAAGCAAGCCTTAGACCAAGCAGCAGGACTGTAAAAGCATTGAACATCCTAGTGGAAGCAGCATCTCGACTGCAAAAACATCATAATGCTTATTCATGTGAGCTTTGCTTTTCCAGAAACCACATCATGATTGAGTCTTCACGGTTAAAGTCTGTTTCCATCACATTCTTGCTATCGGCTTCAAAAAATGAATAGGTAAATTGAAATATTGTAATATAAAAGTCATTTACTGTTGGCATCCAGCCAGACAATGAGAGGCTTTCAGTCTATAGTTATTGACAGATTGAAGATGGTTTCGAGCTAAAAAGCGCAGGATTCATATGTAAATAATTGCAGATCAATATACAAAGAAAGTGATTGAAATGCTTGAACTTTATAGAAATGTATGTTGGGACCATTGTTTAGAAGTTATTTAATTATGCTTCTGCTGGAGTCTTGGCGATCTCGCCCCCTCCCCGTACCCTTTCGTATTGTGCTGTCAGAAAAAGCAGATTTTAATAACCTTGAGCAAATATGTAAAGCGCGGTTTTGTTCTGATCTGATCGCAAACATCACACAATGGCGAGACTCTGCCTTCTGCTTTTTTTTTTTTTTTTTTTTTACTGTATAGTAGACAACAAAAAGACTGAAATGGGTGCAGAACGGGTTGAGACAACATAATACTGATAGTGTCTGTGGATTAAATTGAGGTCTTTTATGCCGTACAGTAATGCATGCATTCTTAAAGGTACCTTCTCCATTACAGGTAATGGAGGCCACCTCTAGTTGCCATCCACAATGACACACTTGAAGGTCCATCACATGAATAGGATTGATAGACTGGTGCTAGAGTGGATATTGGTAATGACCTTGGAACCAGCTCCTCACATTCCTACTCTAATACTATGTAAATGAGCTCTCCTTCTGAAGGAAGAAAACTGCCCCTCTAGCGCCATCTATTGGAAGTAGCTTCTACGCAAGTTAAGTCTGACCTTTAAAACATGACTCGGGATTTCGGCTAAACCAGAGAAAACCTCATGCTCCATCCCTTCACCTACATCTTCTCTACACCATTTGTTGAATTTGAGAGATGTAGGTTTTTTCAACTACACTATGACTAGTGACTTTAGCTCAACCAGAGAAATCCTCATACTCTTTACTTTATCCACATCTTCTCAGAACTTTGCTTGAATTTGAGAGATGTAGGGTAGGTCTTCAACCATACTATGACCAGGGATTTCAGCTAAACCAAAGAAATCCTCATACTCCATCCCTGCGCCCACATCTTCTCTACACCATTTGTTGAATTTGAGGGATGTAGGTTTTTTCACCTATACTATGACTAGCGATTTCAGCTAAACCAGAGAAATCATCATACTACTTCACTTCACCAAATCTTCTATATATCCAAAGTTGAATTTGAGGGGTGTTTGTATTTTTTTTTTTTCAGTCATACTCACTATGACTATGGACCTTAGCTCAACCAGAGAAATTCTCAAACTCCTTCCCTTCATCAAATCTTTTTTATACCCTAAGTTGAACTTGAGGGATGTTTGTATTTTTTTCATTCATATTAACTATGACTAGAGACTTTCGTTCAACCATAGAAATCCTCATACTCCTTCTCTTCATGAAATCTTCTCTATACCCCAAATTGAACTTGAGGGATGTTTGTATTTTTTCAGCCATAATCACTATGACTAGAGACTTTAGCTCAACCAGAGAAATCCAAATCCTCATACTCTTTACTTTATCCACATCTTCTCAGACCTTTGGTTGAATTTGAGAGATGTAGGGTAAGTCTTTTTCCAACCATACTATGACGAGTGATTTCAGCTAAACCAGAAAAATCCTCATACTCCTTCCCTTCATCAAATCTTCTCTATACCCCAAGATGAACTTGAGGGATGTTTGTATTTTTTTCAACCATACTATGACCAGGGATTTCAGCTAAACCAAAGAAATCCTTATACTCCATCCCTGTGCCCACATCTTCTCTACACCATTTGTTGAATTTGAGGGATGTAGGTTTTTTCACCTATACTATGACTAGCGATTTCAGCTAAACCAGAGAAATCATCATACTACTTCCCTTCACCAAATCTTCTATATATCCAAAGTTGAATTTGAGGGGTGTTTGTATTTTTTTTTCAGTCATACTCACTATGACTATGGACCTTAGCTCAACCAGAGAAATTCTCAAACTCCTTCCCTTCATCAAATCTTTTTTATACCCTAAGTTGAACTTGAGGGACGTTTGTATTTTTTTCATTCATATTAACTATGACTAGAGACTTTCGTTCAACCATAGAAATCCTCATACCCTTACTTTATCCGCATCTTCTCAGACCTTTGGTTGAATTTGAGGGATTTAGGTCTTTTTTCTCCCATACTATGACTAGGGAGTTCAGCTCACAAGGCATTATGGGAAAGGGGCTGAGAAGCCCACAGCGCCGTCTGTTGGATATAACAAATCCTCAATTTGCTTTTGACCCACCAAGTCTTGAGAAAGCAAACAGGATTTTAGCCAAGCCAGTATCTCTCATCTGCAGACAACGCTGTTTCGGGATTTTTGTCCCTCTTCAGTGCAGAGCAAAGTGATACTGGCTGGCTGTGTGGGAGGCATCGGGTAGCTCAGGAAGGGAGAGATCTTCCCTTCCTAGGGAGTTCAGTGAAACCGAAAGAATTCCTCATACTCCTTCCCTTCATCAATTCTTTTCTATACCCCAAGTTGAACTTGAGGGATGTTTGTATTTTTTCAGCCATACTCACTATGACTAGGGACTTTAGCTCAACCAGAAAAATTCCCATACTCCTTTCTTTATCCACATCTTCTCAGACCTTTGGTTGAATTTGAGGGATTTATGTCTTTTTTTCAGCCATATTAACAATGGCTAGGGACTTCAGCTAAACTGGAAAAATTCCTCATGCCCCTTCCCTTCATCCACCTCTTCTCTGACCATACATGAATCCAGAATATTATCTCCTCCAGCACCACATCAATTAAAACCATATACTTTATTCACAACATCTTAAAAACATATGGCTCCCATCCTCTGATGCATTTCGGGCAGCAATGCTCTTACTTGGCTAAACCCGAGAGATCCTCTTACCCCATTCCCTTCATCCATATCTACTTCACGCCATTGATGGAACTCGCGAGTGTATGTCTTTTTTTTCACCTATACTAACTATGTAACTTTGTAATCTGACACTTTTTTGCAGAAATATACAGTAAATCTTTTTTCTGCAAAAAAAAAAACGCAACGCGCCTAAAAATGTACGTATTTCAGCAGCTTTTGACAGGCAGTGGACAAAAAACTCTCAGTTTTATGAACGTTTTTAGGATTTGGTTTTCAGGTCATTTTTTGTCCACTGCCGTGTAGACATAGCCTATTAGAAAATCCGGGCAACAGTCCCCATCTGCACGGATTTTCGGCAGGACAGTGTGTTATACCGCCGGCGGTCCAAAAAGCTTACAACATGTTCATTCTTCTGCCCGGAACAAGAACATGTGGGTGTGAAGGGGGACGGCTTGAATCCACAAACCGAGGACAAAAGCCTTCCCCCTGCGTGACAAAAAAAGACAAAATACTGGTCAGAAAATGCAACCGGTATTTGGTCTTTGCCGGGGGAACGCGGCCTTACTTTCTCACGTTACTGAGAATGATAAAACCAGTGATGTCACAACATGGGAATAATGCACACTGTAATGTCACAGTACAACTGTAATGTGCACACAAAAGCCACCAAGCACGCAGTTTTGTCATGGCCACCCTGGATGGTGGTGTCACAGTACAAAGTTAATGCACACATAGCTATGTACTTGGTGACATTTATT
Source organism: Phyllomedusa bahiana (assembly GCA_025379985.1). Lineage (NCBI taxonomy): Eukaryota > Metazoa > Chordata > Amphibia > Anura > Hylidae > Phyllomedusa > Phyllomedusa bahiana. The sequence goes on along the minus strand of JAODAL010000612.1, from coordinate 109,344 downwards.
ATGTCATTTCCCCTCTGGGTGGTGATATCGCAGTACAGCGATAATCTTCACAGAGACATTACAGCACAGGGTGGCAATGACATAACTATGTGCATGACATTATGTACATTATCCTTCTATTGTGATATTACTGTGTGCAATATTCCTGTGTTATGTCATTGCTGCTCTGGCTGGTGATGTCCTAGTACATGGATAATGCACGGCAAAATGTTCTCATGCACATAGCTATGTCATTGTCACCCTAGGTGGTGATGTCGTAGTACGGAGCTAGACTTCTCAGAGACGTTGCAGCACAGGAATAAAAAAATAAAAAAATTGATGTCATAACATTGGAAAAATGCACACAGTAAAGCCACAGTACTAGGATAATATACCTAAAGTCATCATATACCTAGTTTTGTCATTGCTGCTCTGGGTGGTGATGTCACAGTACATGGATAATGCACACAGAAATGTCATCATGAACACAGAAATGTCATCATGAACATAGTTATGTCATGGCCCTCCTGGGTGGTGATGTCACTGTACAGGGCTAATTTTCTCTGAGACATTACAGGAATTATGAAACCGGTGATATAACACAGAAATAATGCTCATAGTAATATCCTAGTACAAGGATAATATACATAAGTGTCATCATGCACACAGTGATATCACTGGAACACAATGTCAGTTGCATCATGATCATGGATGGTGGTATCACAGTACGGGGTTCATCTGTTACAGCACACGCATCATTGCAACAGGGATGTCCTAACATAGGAATAATACTCGGAGTAATGTCACAGTACAATGACAATGTACACAAAAATGTCATCATGCACATAGTTATGTCATTGCCACCCAAGGTGATGATTGCTTATTCCTAAACGTAGAAAGTTCTCCAGCCCTTGAAAAATTCTTCACTATAAAAACGCACTTTATATTTCTTCATATAAGTTCAAAACATATTTAAAAATTCGAAATACACAAGACAAACGAACACATCTACGTGTTTCAAGCCTGCTCAAAGGGCTCTTAGTCCTGACCGTCATAGATGTGTTCGACTAAGAGTAGGCTTGAAATGTGTAGACGTGTTCGTTTGTCTTGTGTATTTTGAATTTTTAAATATGTTTTTATCTTACATGAAGAAATAAAGTGCATTTTTACATTGAAGCATTTTTCGAGCGCTGGAGAACTTTACGTTTAGGAATAAGTGATCATCTATTCAACCACAGCTGGATGTTTTCTCCGTGCACCTTGAACACATATGGGTGTTGATCCCGCTGGAAAGAGGACTTTAACCAAATAGAGTGGGTGAGCTGATCTTTTTCACTATTTTTGGTACCAAAAAGTGATGATGCCACAGTACAGGGATAATGCACACAAAAAAAGTCACCATCTACACACTGACTTCTCAGCATAGAAAACAAACGCAACAATGTCTGAATACAAAGATAATGCCGTGAGGTCAAGGCACAGGAGTAATGCGTAAACTTACGTACATATGATGGATGTAGGAATGAAGCATAGAACAGAGGTAACCATGGGGCTTTCAATTTTTTGCACCACTTTTATTACCTGTAGTCATTACTAGCTGCATCTCCTAGTGCAACGTAAATGGGCCACATTAGTCGTCGGGGCCTCATAGCAGCTGATCTGCCCGTTTCCCTGGTAGTTATGCCCATGGTAAGCATCTGTGTATTGGGGTACGTTCAGACAAGATTTGAATGTAGTCGTCTGATTCTAACATTGAAACATTTGCGGTTTCATGTGGATTTAGGTTGGTTTTTTTTACGGCAGAAAACAAACAGATGTAGATCCAAAACCCTATACAATAATACAGAAGAATGAATATGTTTTTTTTACTCCTAAAAACCGACTGAGAAAATACACGTTATATGAACTGCACCGCATATTTTCTTTTGAGGTCAATGGGGAGGGCTTACTTTGGGTTTTAGATGAGTATTTCAAGCTGGGATCCGCGTGGATTCCGACTTAAAACAATCGTGGTGTGGATGGAGCCTTAGGATATGTTCCCGTCATGTTTTTCCTATCCGAAAAGTCCGACCTGTAATTCTTGGCAGAAGAGGAGGAACATTCACTTCAGATAATGGACACGCCCATTTTTTTTTCTGGACCACAAATTGGACATCCATGGCGTGGAAAAACTGCTCTGTAGTCCACACTGTAAACAGCAAGGACTGATCATTGAAACAAATGGGGATTTTAACATGGAATTCAAGACCGAATTTGAATTCCCTGTTAAAATCTGTCGTGTGAGCATAGCTGTATAGTACATATGAATTGCATTGGAGCATATACATTGTATAGAGGTACATGTATACTGTTACAATGTGTTTTCATACATTGCATTGTACTGGCTGTGAATATACAATGTTTATATTATATTATTCTTTTACTGTACAGGTATATTGTAAGGTTCTCAGGGAACAGGGCTGTGATCATGGGTCCGGCATTGACCTGAAATGCGTGAGCAAAATATGGAGCGTTTATTCTGATGTTATACTTGCTGTACCTTCTGCACCTTTAACATGATGAAACAAATAGAGTGTTACTTTTAAGGAAAAGGGGGATCCCATTTCTTCTCTTGTTATATTGTAAGGTTGTTGCTGTCGGGATCAGGAATCCCATTTCTTTGTACTTTTTCTTTCTTTGGAATCGTTCAACTATTTGTCGAAATGGGAAATAGTGCAGAGAAAGAGGTGATGCCTACAGCAGGTGGATGCAGAAACGTATTATCCCGCTGTCTGGAACACTGTGCTCATCCTCAAATACCAGGGAGGAAAAACAAGAGAGATCGTACTGAATTGTGATACTCTGCATAATTTCTTGAATTGTGTGCAATAATCTGCCCGCTGCAAGCTATGAATAAAACCGTCCCTATCAGATAATACAAGGCCGATGAATGCACCGGATTCCCCTGGCTGTCACCCCCTGCAGTGAGGGGACGCAACATAGGGATTAGCCAATATGCTGCTATTATCACACAGTGGCTGGGCCTTTATAATCGGAGAGGAGTGGAGCGAACAGTAAAAGGAAGGAGCTGACAGTGGTTGGAATCTGCTTCTATTATATGTTCGGCCAACAAAGCTTTTGTCATGGACTGTAACCATATGGAAGTCTTTCTAGCGCTCGTGACTAAACCGACCTGACACCTCTGTCCACCTGGTTTCTTGCCTACTGGCTTGTATTGTACTAGAACCGTGTCCTTTATATTCTTCCCCTAAGATATTGCATCTTAGAAGTAACTGTAACAATCATTGGTAGAATTTTTTTTTTAAATCTTTTAAAGGTTTGTGCACTTTTATTGGTTTAATACATATAAAATGAAGCATTTTTGAAACTGTGTGTAGCCTGGTCCTGCAGTCCAGTGTTCTGTCCATCTGCTCCCTCTGTAGACCAGCAAGACACAGATTGAAAGGAGGATTTCTATGACAGGGTTGTCCAGTTTAGACATTCCTTGGGTTAGAAGGGGGTTATCTCAGCAAAAATAAATAATAATAATAAAATATATATATATGTGTGTGTATATATATATATATATATATATATATATATATATATATATATATACAATAAAGTTTATTTAATTCTATTAAAAAATTATTATAATGACAATTATATCCCACTTATCGATAATCACAGAAATAAACTTGGCTATGAACAAACCAGCTTAAATAGTTGGTGCAGTCAAATAGGATAGTATTTATTCATAAACAAGAAGTTTTACTCACGATACCATTCTCTCCCGGTCCTTGCAGGTAAACAGACACAGTTAAAGGTAAAAAGAAAAGTTATCTGATGAGGCCCACGTTTTTAAAGGGGTTGTCCCACTACAAGGATTGCTTTTTATGTTAAAGATCTTGCAAAAACAAGTCACTTTGCAATATATGTCCATTAACTCTTGTATGGGCTGCATCAGCTCCTCAGGTCGTTATAGCTACAGACCTGTATGATCTCTCCTGATAGGCTCCCAGTGCTGGTTGCTATAGCTACAGACCTGGCTTCTACTGCAGCCTAGTAGAAGCCAGTAAACACGTCCCTGAATTCAAAATGAAACCAAGAACACAGGATTGAGGTAAGATGAATCAATGTAGTGAGACAAAGCCTTTAACTATCCATACACCAGCCGTATTACTAGGCCCTAGAAGGGTTCCTATGGGGTCATCGCCCGATAAGGGCGGCCCCACTCTCCAGTGACTAACCCTAGAGTCACCCTTATATTCCCTTCTCAGGGAGCAGAAAGCTATTAGGCTCAATATTCGTGAATAAGATAACTTCGCATCAGGTCAAAGCTCCCGACGCATTTCCTGACGCAAGGTTCATCAGAGGAGTGAAGATACTGATGCCTAGAAACAGAAGACAATGCGGCGCGCCATGATGTCAGGGTTAGAAGGCACTGTTAATAATAATGGGGTTCTTACTGGTGGGACCTAAATGGACCTACTGTACTTAATAGCGGAGCTCTATCTTGTTCTCTCCAATGGGACTGGACTGCAGTACTTTGTCTGATTTCTAACAGGGTCGTCATTGAGGCAGTGCAAGATAGGAAGTGATAATGGGCAGAGGGGGCCCCGGTGCTTTCGCTGTATTGAGGCCTGAAATTCCTCATGGCAGCCTTAGCTATTAAATTGTGAACTTACGAGCCCTGAAGAGACTGCAACATTTATATGAGCCCCCCAACTAAGGATAGACCATCAATTTTAAACATCTGGATGACCCTTTTAGCTGATGATTTCAAAGTAGACAACCCCTATGAAGATTTGTGGCATATGTTAAAGGATTTGCCATTGCCTTGATTTACTGATTGGTGGGGGTCTGAATTATCAGATCCATTTTGGGTCATAAGAAGAAATGGACAGCCACACAAATGGAGCGCAGTGTCTCTTTTTTTATGATACCCTGTCTATTACCACTCATGGCCTGACTGTGTACTCAGGACTGCAGTCAGCACCCAGTAAAATTGGGCAAATGCAGCGACCCACTACTGCTGACTGCATTTATATCCTGTTCCTCAGCACAGGAGAAACTACACAGGACTTCAGTGTTTTTATATCCTGCTCATTACTAAACCCCTCATTTATCTCCGCGCTTCTCTAGCATCATGGAAGGGGCCCTCTGGTCACTAATGTCTTCTCTACTCAGTGCGACGGTTTTATTCATTTTCTCTACTGGGACTCAAACTCGAGATCTGTGGAATGGGAGTGAAAAACACTAGCCACAGGCTGCACTGCTGGCTATGAGAGAGTTTTCTATGCCTACATTTCAAAAAAGAAATGTTCTTCACATTTGAATACACATTATTAAATGAACATTTCATAACCGTTAGATACATAGATATAGTTGGTATCCCCAGAACCATAACACCCTGTACAAGGAAGTTGTCACATCATTTATGGTGATTTAAAAAAAATGGTCAAAATTGCAATATTTTTTTCAGCATTTTTCCTGTATTAAGAGTAAAGCCAATTTTTAGTATGATAAAATGAAGTCTCAGCTAAATGTTTATGTATGCGTATTACAAAATGACTGTAACAATATAGGGATGACGTAAAAAAATTGTTCAAAATTGCAGTATTTTTTTGTCGGCCTGTTTCCTGTATTAAGGGTAAAGCCAATTAAAATTTGTATTGCAAAAGCCTAACTGTAAAACATTAACAAAGCAAGACCTCATACGGTAAGTTGATGTAGAAACATCAAAGTTACAGTTGTGAGAATTTCCAGCAATGAAATATTTTCTTGCTTCAGTTTTCAAAATTGCAGAAAAAATATTGAACTTTTATCAGAAAATTTTGACTGTCCTCGTTCAAATAAATGGGGCTTGCAAAAATCCATGTTCGCTGCCAAAACAACACTAATTAGATGGGTGGAACAGATTTTTGGTTCAGTGGTCGAACCCTGTGCTATCAATTTGTAATGCTGGGAAAAATATTTCTTGCATAATCTCGGTTTGTTTTTGTCGATTTTGTACTATTATTTTTGGTATATTGTTTAAAAAATATTTTTTGTTAAATTTCGTTAATCCCTCCTAAAATCAAAGAGAATTTCCTGATTTGGTGGCTTTGTTGTCCCGTTTTCATGACAAACATTTTAGGTTAATGAAAGAACAGGAGGCCGATGCCCTATTTCTTGTTCACCCTAATGCTGGCAATTTTTTTTTCCGTCTGGCTCTTGCATTTGCACCATACATACTAACGAGCAGCTGCGTAGGGAGCGATGCTTAGAGTCAGTGTCTAGTCTCTGCGCGGTTTGCTGGTGTCACGGGAGGCTTGGAAGATGCATTGTTTTACTGCACCTCCATGTTCGGCATACAGGAGAGGTCCTGAATAGAAATGGCTCTTTAGAAAAGGTGATAATGAATTTTACAGCCAGCAATAAATGTTTACTGCCTCTCCTTTCAATGGATATCAGGCAGGAGGCAAGCTGTTCCTTTACATGCAGCCTTTTACCCATTTGAATCCAATAAGCCTATATAATGGGATGAGATGGCCGCAGTTACTGACAATTATACAGTATAGGACAATGATTTCTGGGCTGCGTGGTCTTCGGTGTCACTTTTAGAGGGTCATTATTGATTAAATGTTGTCACCTTCAGTGTGGAGTAATATTGTATAACAGTGATAATATACACAAATGACATGCATTATGAGGGTTCCTCATCAATTTAAGGAGGACCTATAAAATATGCTAAATTACATTGCATTAAAAATACATTAAACAATTGCTCCCACTTATCCTTGGTTACGTTTTTTTTCAGTTTCTGTGTAAATGAGGTAAATAGAAAAACAAAAAAGAGGTATTTTTATCTCAGAAATGGCGCCCCTGTTGGCCTTGGGCTGTGACTGGTATTGCAGCTCAGCCCCTTTCAAGTAAATAAGCGGAACTGCCTAAAAGCAAGAGGGGTCACTTTATGTAAAAGTAGTCTTTGTTCTGTTCTGCAATTACCCCTAGTTTTATATATAGAGAGAGATCTATTTCTATATTCTATCTATATACAGATATACAGATAGATAGCTATATAGTTATCTATATGTAGAGAGAGCGATATATATATATATATTTTTTTTTTTAAATAAACCTAGTCAGCTGTAATGTCAGAAAATTAATCAGTTTCTTTTTTTAAATCATTCATATGTTGCATTATTTTCCTGACTTTAGTAGGGTATGCAATTGATTGATATGAATGGATGGGTTTCTCTTTTTTTTCACCCTGACACAGCGCCGGTCCAGTCCACAGGATAGGTCTGGTATTACAACTCTGATCTACTTGAATATGGCCGAGTTGAAAGAATGGCGCTGCTTCTGGGAAGAAAGAAAAAACTCAGACTTCAAGTGGCGAGCTAACTCGGTGATGTTCATGTCTCTTATCATGTATATGACCAGGTGCTTCTACTGAAACCTCAAAAGGGGTAATGTTCCTTATTAAGGAAAGGCACCATATAGCTGTGTGGAAACTTATACACCTTTAGTCACTCCACTGAAATTTTAATATTTTCCAAAAAAGGCTCATGGGAAATGAGCAAGGGTTCTGCAGCGCCAGCTATTGGATAAAACATTCCTCAAGTCATGTCTGACTCACTAAGGCTTGCAATGGGAATAGGATTAGATAAAACCAGATATTCATCTGCCGGCAGCTGTTTCAGGAGTTTGCAAAGTAGACTTCTGGTTGGCTAGGTGAGAGGTTCTATGGGTAACTCAAAGGGGTAATGTTCGCATTAGGGGATAGGTACCATAAAGGTGTGTAGAGACATACACCATTAGTTGCTTCACTAAAATTGAAATATGTTGTGTGATGTGGCGCTGCAGAGTCCTAGCTCATTTCCCATGAGCCTCTTTAAATATATCCTGACACTTCCTATTTTGAACACTTATATTTTTAGCTGAGCCAAGCATGCATATGTATGAATAGGGGAATAAGTTGCTACCAGGCACCTCATCCTTAAAGGGGTTGTCTCACTACATCAATTCTCAATACCTCAGTCCTGTTTTCTCAGTTTAATTTTTTTAATTTACTGGCCACACTGGTCTGCAGGGATGAGCTGCTTAGGAGACCAGGTTTGTAGCCATGGCGACCAGTGTTACCCTGTGTCCCCGAAAAAAAGACTTATATTAATTTTTGCTCCTAAAGATGTGCTACGTCTTATTTTCAGGGGGTGTCTTTTATTTCCATGAATAAATTATAGCATGCTATACGTGTGTGTGTGTGTGTGTGTGTGTGTGTGTGTGTGTGCATATATATATATATATATATATATATCTCAAAGTTTAGAGTCACAAACCATAGGATATATGTATGTAAAGGACATTTTATGGCAGCTGCAGTGACTTATCTCAAAGGATGGCAAATGTGACATGCTGGGACTTGTAGAACTGGAAGTCCCATCAGCCATCCTGTGAGATGTGTGTGTCAGTTTCATTGCTCTGTTCTCCCTCCTCTTCCCTCTATTACTTACATGTACTCTGTCTACTCTCCTTTGAATGTTCGGGGCCTGTGGTGACATCAGTCACATGACCTCCCTTTACAGGTCCTTCAACCCTCTAATGATTTCCGCTATGTCTTATTTTCAGAGGGTGCCTTAAATTAGGGAATTCTACAAAATCTCTGCTATGTCTTACTTTCAGGGGTGTCTTATTTTCGGGGAAACACGGTAGCAGCCTATCAGGAGAGATCGAACAGGTCTGTCGCTATAGCGACCAGCACTTGCAGCCTATCAGGAGAGATCTAACAGGTCTGTAGCTATAGCGACCTGAGGAGCTGATGCAGCCCATACAAGAGGGGTTATCTAGGAATAGGTAGGACACTGTTAATGGATAGAAATTGCAAAGTGACTTGTTTTTGGAAGATATTTAACATAAAAAGCAGCAATCCTTGTAGTGAGACAACCCCTTTAACTCTTCTGAAACTTGCCATTTCGGGAGAGTGGGACACTCCATAATGCATAAGATGGTCTTCCAGTCCTGACAAAATTTGCAGATTCGTGAAAACATTCATGTAATGTGTTTGGCCATCTTTGGTCAAATAACTATCCCTTGTAGATCAGAAGATATACGGTAGGGCATGTTCACATTACAGACTTTTCTGTCTGTCGGGAATCCCTCGGATTTGGGCAGTAGATTTTCACTTTGTATGCAGAAGATTTTGATGCTTTGGACACGTTACCATGAAAACAACAACCTATCAACGGCCAGTGTTGGACTGGGATGACTAAGGCCCACCAGTGGAATTTCATTCTGGGGACCCAACTGTGGAATTGATTCTGGGGCCCATCCTACAGCTACTGTATATGCCTTGTATACACTGCATTTTGCTTCTTGCCTCTTTCTCTCTGCCTTGTATATGTATAGTAGTATAATGTTGTATCGTGTTAGCCATAGAAAGTAGTAGAATAGTGAAGAAATCAGGCGATACCTTTTTCAGGCTAACTGAGTATATTTGATGGTGAGCTTTCGAGAGAACTAGCTCCCTTCTTCAGACAGGTTGTTATACAAGAAATTGAAAATTCACAAACTTTTTATACACAAAAGACATGGACCTTCAAAGGGTCCTAGAATTCTTAAAAATAACAAAATGCAATATAAGCAGAGAAGTCATTTACGTTTGGGATGAGTCTTTCCTTTTTGCATTTTGTTAAGAAAAAGATGTCGCTGTTGAGTTGTGCAAGTTTCTTAAGCTGGTTTTTCAATTCCAATCTTGTGCGGTACATTGTGGTATCTTCCAAATTGCTAGTAGTATAATGTTGTACCGTGTTAGCCATAGAAAGTAGTAGAATAGTGAAGAAATCAGGCGATACCTTTTTCAGGCTAATTGAGTACACAAAACAGTCCATTGTATACAGCCAGGCTATACGGTACAATCGTATTTGCTCCGACAAGACAGACCTGGACAAACACCTCCTGGATCTGAGGACAAAATTTCTCCAATTGGGATACAGGCCAAAAGTGACGGACAATCAAATCAGCAAAGCGGCCGCCATCAACAGAGACAGTCTGCTCACATACAAAGAGACCCAGAAGGAAGAACGAGTGCCCCTAGTTGTAACCTACAACCCACAGCTGGAGATCCTATGAAAGATTGCCAAGGAACTCAACCTGTGCTACATAAGGACAATAGACTCAAAGACATATTCCCAGTCCCCCCTCTCCTTTCCTTTCGGCAACCACCAAACCTGCGGCGTATTATTGTCCGGAGTGCCCTGAAGGCCCCAACAGAAAATGGCACCTCACCCTGCCTGCAGAACAGGTGCAAGACCTGCAGTCACATCCACACCGCTGTCAGTGTACCTGTCCCACAATCCCAACAGGTGCACAGAATAAGGGGGACATTTTCCTGCAGGTCTAGCAATGTGGTATATCTGATTATGTGTGCGCAATGCCCGACCACAGGCCTTTCTGTGGGGGAAACAGGACAGAGACTCAGCCAGCGCATGAACTCACATAGATTCACTATTAATAACAGCAGAACTGATCTTCCAGTGGCACAACACTTCTCCAGAGATGACCATTGCATTGAAGATCTGAAAATTATGGTTTTAATGGGACACTTTAAGACGCAGAGTGAGAGAAAGGAGTGGGAATTTAAATTAATGCAAAAATTTCAGACTCTGCAAAATGGGCTAAATATTCATGCCAGCTTTATGTCAAACTATGTGTGAACTGTGATGGCCACAAATTACATCTGATGGCTACAGATGACACAGAATTACTGACCCCTCCGTCACGCCTCACAAGTTTCCAGATAGTTGATGTCTTGACCTGCCGTAAATGACTTCTCTGCTTATATTGCATGCAGTGAGCTTTCCAGCTCCTTTCCCATAATGCCTTGTGATATGCAGATGCTTAGTAGTAGGCTATAAGTCCATCAAAACACTACACTCATTAACTTGTGCTCTCAATAAGGAGAGATGATCCCCTTCTCATACCCACTCATTGCCTCCCACCAGTCAAGCCAATATCGCTCTGCTCTACACTGATGAGGGGCAAAACCCCGAAACGCGTATGTAGATGAGCAATATTGGCTTGACAATTATTCCCTTTTGCTTCTCAAAGATTCAGTGAATCAGAAGTAAATTGAGGATTTGTTACAACCTATAGAGGGCGCAGTGAGCTTTCCAGCTCCTTTCCCATAATGCCTTGTATATTGCATTTTGTTATTTTTAAGAATTCTAAGATCCTTTGAAGGTCCATGTCTTTTGTGTATAAAAAGTCTGTGAATTTTCAATTTCTTGTATAACAACCTGTCTGAAGAAGGGAGCTAGTTCTCTCGAAAGCTCACCATCAAATATACTCAGTTAGCCTCTAAAAGGTATCGCCTGATCTCTTCACTATTCTTGTATATGTATATGCAGTTTAAAAAAAAAAACAGGTCTTTCATGTTCAGGCCCCACCAGGGGGGTTTCCCTGTTCTCCTGTAGAGTTGCGATGCCAGTCTCCCCAATACGGTTTCTAAGCACAAGCCATGAGGCGATAAATGCAGCGTTGTTTTCTTCTGCAGCATGCAATCCATGAGCAAAAAAATTCTCGAAATAGAAATAACAAACACTATGGTTTGGGGTAAAATAACCAGGGCTGTGGAGTCGGCAAGCCGAAGCCCCGACTCCGACTCCTCAATTTCCCAAACCTCCGACTCCTGACTCCCTCATACACGGCGCATGTTTAAGTGATATCTTTACTGTAGTAAAGTGGTATCAGGCTGTTTATTACCTTATGATACAATAATCAAGCTATTTAGGTAGAACAGACACTGACTAGCAAAAGGGTAACAATGTTTTGATCTTTTGAACACTTGTTGGTTGATTTGAAGAAAAAGCTGTATTTGTATCCAAGTCCAGTCTGCACCATCATTGGGAATGTGTAGAAGAGACCTGGGATCAGATTTTGGTCAAGATATGCTTGAATCTGATTGAGTCCAGAAGGATTCAGGCAGTGCTGAAAGCCAAATGTGGATTTACCAAATACTAACAAAATAATAAAAATTAACACTTTGATTTTTAGGAGCAAAATTGTAACTAAGCAGATGCCAAATACTTGCAAGTCAAATTTATGTATAATGTGGGTCAGATGACTGTATATACAATTACAGTAGCCTCATGTACAAAGCTGTAGTGAATGGTGAGATATGGAGCCTGAAAGTCACAAGTTCAAAACATTGTTACCATTTTCCTTGTCAGTGTAAAATATATTTATTGGATATGACTTTAGGACACAAAAAAATTGTAAATATGCAAAACACTGCAGGAACATTTGTGGAGTCTCTGAATTTGTTCTGAGAAATAGTATTGCCTCCATCAGATCCTGCATACATGACCTCACATCTGATCTCATTATTTCCAGGCTAGAGAATCGCCTCTCTACACTAACTTGGGTTGGGGGCAAAGCGGTGACCACAGGGGCAACATCTCTAACAACGTCAGGGTATAAAGGAATCGCCTCAGCCACAGTCAGTTTTGATGAATGGTTGATCTCTGCTACTTCTTTGAAAGCAGGTGAAACATTTTGCTGAAATCTGTTTGCCATGGGAGCAAAATCTTTTCCCCTGGGGCAGCGCTTTGCCTGCTCCATGTCATCAATTACACTCCTCATGTGATGAGGCTGAAGATATGGGAGCAGTAGCACTGGTTGGACCCAATTCCTCTTGCTCTTTGCATCGAACTAACTGGACCAACTTATTATATATTTTGGGAGTCGGAGTCGGTCCCTTTTATGACGACTCCGACTCCTGCAAAAAAGCCTCCGACTCCACGACTCCGACTCCACAGTCCTGAAAATAACATGGGCTGTGAATGAACCCGTGGTCTGTATTATAAATGTAAACCTAATCAGATCACATCCTGAAATCCTACAACACGGACATATTTCAGCCACAGCTTCATTGTGTATAAAGCAACTAATTCTGTCTCCAAGAAGAATGAAAAACCTTTACAATATAAAATGCCTTCAAATGTTCTACAGATGTAGCAGAGCTGAGCTTGTCATTAAATATAGTCTGTAATTAGGTGTGACATGCATTCAACCAAAGAATAGTTCAGAGGCTCACCTCCATTAGCCACACAATGCATACCTTGGTTCCTCCTCATCGGAATACGTCCAACCTCATAACACTGCACAAGCCGCGAGTCCCCGACCCAGCTGTGAACAAGGGCAAGATTCAATGCCCGAAACGTGTTAGATATTAGCTACGTCTGGTAGCTTTACCTTTTTAACCCTCTGTACCTGAAGTTTAAATAAAGTAAGTCAATTTTTCCTCACTTTGCTGGACCGCATTCATTCATTTTGTTCAATTAGGTGTGTTCCAGCCTCCCGATGGTTAATAATTATATTTATTTATTTAGCGCAAACATATTCCGCAGCACTTTACAATTTGGAGGATGTAGGTGCAGACAAAAAGACAGACATTGCACAATGAAAAGCTACTTACAGATGAGACACAAGGTGTGAGGGCCCTGCTCGCAAGAGTTTACAATCTATTAGGGTGTACGGGTGAAACGAAGAGTAAGAAGTGCTAGGTTTACAATGGTCCAGCCATGTGACATAAATATGGGGTGGTTTATGTAGAATTCGGATGAACCTGCCACCCTGACAGTACATTTATATACAGATAAATGCTGAATTGTAGAGAGTGACAGAAATGTGTGCGCTAGAGAGTGGGGAGGGGAGGTTAGCAATTAGGGATTCTGGTAGGCCAGACTGAGAAAACGTATTCTCAGTACCCTCTTAAAACTTTGAGCGTTGTAAATGTGCCTGATCGCCCGCGGTAAAATGTTCTAGAGAACTGGTGCCGCCCGTGACAAGTCTTGGAGACGGGCATGGGAGGTTCGGATAACTGAGGAATGTAATTTGATATCAGCAGAGCGGAGAGAGCGGGTAGGGTGGTAGATAGAGATGAGGGAGGAGATGTAGGGGGTGCAGCACTGTGGAGAGCTTTATGGGTGAGTGTGATGAGTTTATATTGTATCCTTTACTGAATGGGCAACCAGTGCAGTGACTGACACAGGGTAGAGGCATCAGTATAGCAGCTGTAGAGAAAGACAAGTCTGGCTGCTGCATTCAGGACAGATTGGAGCGGGGAGAGTTTGCAGAGAGGGAGAACCATAAGCAAGGAGTTACAATAGTCCAGACGAGAAGTAATAAGAGTTTGAGTTGTTTCCACAGTGTAAAAAGGACGGATTCTGGAGATTTTCTTGAGGTGCAGGTGACAGGAGTGGGCAAGGGATTGAATATATGGACTGAAGGACAGATGAGAATCTAGTATAATGCCAAGACAGCGGGTCTGCACCTCTACACTGCATATGTAAAGACTGGGATTTTGGTTTCATGCAAATAAAGATTAATCATTGTTTTCTGAGATTCTGCAGTTTGCAGATGCAATCTTCACCATTTTAAAGGAAACCTGTCACATTGCATGGTGTCCGATCAGCATCATATTGTAGAGCAGGAGGATCTGAGCAAATTGTTATCCAGATTTGTCGGGAAAGAGTCAATTATTTATTGAAATTCCTGCTTATTCTGGAGTCCAGTGGGCGGTCCTACTCGTGATTGACAGTCTTCCAGGTAAAAGTGTACATACAGTCACTGAGTAGGACCGCCCACTTGAAGCCCAGAATGTGCAGGAGTGTAAATTAATACCTGACTAGTTCTAGTGTCTCTATATTTATCTCCTCAGCTCCTGCTCGATGACAAGCTGCCTGTCACTTAAATGCCATGTTCCACATGACAGGTCCCTGTGTGTGTTTACCGGCAGGGACTTAGAACATCACTAAGGAGCCGCCTTCTCAATTTTTCTTAGGACACATAGATACTTAAAGGGGTTGTCTCACTGCAAGGATTGCTTTTTATGTTAAAGATCTTGCAAAAACAAGTCACTTTGCAATATATGTCATTAACAGTGTCCTATCTGTTCCTAGATATCCCCTCTTGTATGGGCTGCATCAGCTCCTCAGGTTTCTATAGCTACAGACCTGTTCAATCTCTCCTGATAGGCTGCCAGCACTGGTTGCTATAGCTACAGACCTGGCTTCTACTGCAGCCTAGTAGAAGCCAGTAAACACGCTCCTGAATTCTAAATGACACCAAGAAAACAGGACTGAGGTGAGAGGAATCAAGGTAGTGAGTCAACACCTTTAAGTTATCGGGCTTAGCATAGGGGCCTGAGATAGATCAGTAGGGGTTCACATCTGTGTTTTTTCCAGAACTTCTGCAAGACAAAACATACAGAAAATCCTGCAGGGAAACCAAAATTGGTAATTTTATTGCTGGTTTATAATTCATTTCTAGGTGTCTTGTTCCTTTAATGTGTTCTCAGAAAATGACTTATTGTTTAACTCCTGTTTTTATGTGAAACACTTTTTTTAAAGAATTTTTTAAAAATGTTTCATATCCCTCTCAATATTTTATTAAAATGTTGAAATCCTGCAGTTTTCACTTTGGCCACTAGGCCTAAAAATAGTCTGACGCTTCCTGTTCTGAAGAGAAAACTTTTCAGCAGACTCCTCATTATCAGCACAGGCAGGATTACACCAATGTGAATAGATAACACAGGATCCGCCATTCACAATAGGAGATAGTTACAGCTCCCCCTCCTTGCACATTGACTTCTTTCCAGACCATAGAACCTAGAAAAGTCTTCTATTGAAGTCAATGGGTCTGCTCCTTTTCACAGGCACCTATGCCCATGAAGCTGCTGTAAAGCATCTCTATAAATGCTGTTAAAAGCAGTTCAGTCAAGATGGCTGCTCCCATAATTGCATAAAGAAAACAAATAAAAATCTACAATCCGACAATAAAACTGGCTAAGAAGAAAAGATTATGCATCAGTAAAAAAAAAAAAAAAAATGGGGATTGATGCCCTTTACTGTGACCCATTGCCTAATGATTGTCCAATGGACAAATCCCAAGGACCATGTAGCCAATTTCTTTAACCCCAGGTCTGTCATGTTCAGGCCCCACCAGGGGGTTTCACTGTTCCCCTGTGGGCCAGTCCAAAGATGTCAGCAGCAGCAGCAAAACTGCGAGAGCTCATCCACCACCTAAGGGTGACCTCAATTCAGATGGGGACCTACACTAACCTCTCACCTGGCTTGGTAGCCTCTCAGGTCTCCATACTTTTTATATTTGTATTTTTTTGCTAAGTTGCGATACCAGTCTCCCCAATACGGTTTCTATGCACAGTTTGCGTAGCTATAAATGCAGCGTTGTTTTCTTCTGCAGCATGCAATCCATGAGCAAAAAAATTCTCGAAATAGAAATAACAAACACTATGGTTTGGGGTAAAAGAACATGGGCTGTGAATGAACCCGTGGTCTGTATTAGAAATGTAAATCTAATTGGATCACACTGAAATCCTACAGCACGGACATATTTCAGCCACAGCTTCATATTTAAAGGGGTTGTCTCGCTACAATGATTGGGTTTTAATTAAAAGATCTTTAAAAACCAAGCAGCTTTGCAATATATGTTCATTACAAATGTCCTACTGATTTTGAGTTATCCCTGTTAGTAGTAGTGCATCAGCTCCTCAAATCCCTATAGCCACCGACCTGTTGATCTTTATCTCACTGGCTGTCAGTGCTGGATGACTCATCTGTTTCTGAAAACAGGTCTGAGCAGAGAGCCCCTCCCGCACAGTATGTGATGCTTCCTTAGGGGAGGGCTCTACTCCCTGTGTGTAGCTGTGCTGCCTGGATTAACCCTGTGTGTGCCTGTTCCCTCCTGCTTTCTATACAGATTGAGGAGAGCAGAGGTGAGGCTGATCAGCAGTGAAGTATGTTACTACAATCATGATGTGTCTGTGGAGCTCTGACTATACTAATAGAACAGATCAGGGGGGCATGTGAACGGTTCATATCCCTCCCTGCTCTGCTGTATTAGTGACACATCGTGATTATAGTAACTCACTTCACAGCTGCCCTGTGTCTGTTCTGACAGTGTTTGTTGTTGCTGGAGATGTGGAGATTTGTATGCTAAGCAGGGGGTATAGGAACACTTACACCCCCCCCCTGCTCTGCTATTAGCAATTACAGCTTCACAGACCTCTCCACACTCATAGATCAGCCCTCTCCCTGCTGTCTCCTGACTCTATGGAGAGGAGCAGCAAGAGCTCAGCCACAGCACAGTATGGCTGATTCAGCAGCAGATCTAGGCAGGCACACACAGGGTTAACCCTGGCAGCAAACCCCCTCGCCCTCCACTGCAGTCCAGGAGGAGAGCTGTCTGTGTGCTGAGGGGAGGGGGGAAGAGGGAGGAGAAGAGGCAGACAAGAAGCACGCCCCTAAATTCAAAAATCCTTTGCTGCCAGACACTGAGGTAGGCTGAAAGCTTGTAGTGAGACAACTCCTTTAAGCTTTATGGCAGACTTCCCTGTTTTTTGTGTGCCTACTACCTCCCTGAATTGTTGGTTCTATGTAAATACAGAATAATATAAGGATTTAACCAACTTCCCAAAACAGTGCTAAGTCTGTCCACAGGCTGTTGTGACCGTTTTTAGCATCATTCACTTGAACACCAGACACAGTCAATAGACATGAGTGGTGGTCCTAAGGAAAACAAAATCCTCTTATCTAATCTCAGACAATGCCTTTTATACCTACCAGGACACAATACCTGGAGTCCCCACACAGAAGGCTGTAATGGACCATACTTAAAGGGAACCTGTCACATAGTTTATGCCCCCCTTGCTGAGGTCAGTAGTGTTGTGGGGAGGCTTTTCTTTGGGGGGCTGCACAGCTATCCATGTGCTAGTCAGAGGTCCCCTGACTGCATTAGGTACCGGGATGAGATCCTCAGACCCATTGTGAGACCATATGCAGGTGCAGTGGGCCCTGGGTTCCTTCTGATGAAGGACAATGCTAGGCTTCATGTGGCTGGAGTGTGTCAGCAGTTCCTGCATGATGAAGGTATTGATGCTATGGACCGGCCTGTCCACTGCCCAGACCTGAATCCAATCGAGCACATCTGGGACATCATGTCTCGTTCCATCCACCAATGCCACGTTCTACCACAGACTATCCAGGAGCTGACTGATGCTTTAATCCAGGTCTGGGAGGAGATCCCTCAGAAGAACATATGCCGCCTCCTCAGGAGCATACCCAGGCATTGTAGGGAGGTCATACATGCCCGTGAAGACCACACACTACTGAGCCTCATTTCCTTGTCTTGAGGAATTTCCACTGAAGTTGGATCAGCCTGAAATTTAATTTTCCACTTTGATTTTGAGCATCATTCCAAATCCAGACTCCATGGGAGATTCATTGTGATTTTTATTGATCATTTTTATGTTTTATTGTTTTCAAGAATTGCAACTGGAATACTTCATTCATTGAGATCTAGGATGTGGAATTTCAATGTTCCCTTTATTTCTTTGAGCAGTGTATATATACTCACAAACATTATATATAATATTTTTTATCTCTTGGATATGAAATTCCACTCTTGCATTTCTCTAAATGCCGTAGTCCCCTTACAATCTCTCCAAAGATATTCAGGGGAGACACTGCATTAACCTCTCACGGTCACCTTTTGAAGCTGGGAATGAGACATATTTTTGTATAAGTCAAGGCCGTTTGACATGATTTGTCAGGCATGTCCCCATGGGACAGCAGATATCTCTGATCTACGAGGGGACATTAAGTGGCGGTAAAAGAAAATGGCCATGTGTCTTGACTCTGAGTATTGAGAGTGACATCCACACAGCACTGAGCTTCTTTCTCTAATGATAATGCTGCTGTGAGATTGATCTGTCTGAGGTATTTGGTGGGATCGTGGATGATCATGACAGCTTTGTGAGATCTGAATGACAGCGCTGTAATTTAACTACTCTGCTGCTAAGGACGGAGACGTACAAAATTATTCAAAAAACCAATGTTATTTTATATGACCATTAATATTTTGCTTGGTCAGAGAAAATATAACAATGCAAAGCGATCACAACTGGAAGGAGTCTGAACAGCGAAATTGTATTATGCCTAGTGCAGGGTTTCAGTAATGTACCACTTGCATAGGCTCCGTACTAGATTTCCTCCTTTATAGGGACACTTCCATCAGAAAGGGACACTTCAGCTTGATTTTGCAATGTTTTAGGAAAACACCTATGGCTTCCTCCAAGCATGGATCCCACCTCAGCCAATGGCTTAAAGGGGTTTTCTCGCTACAAAGATCATATCTCGGATTATGGGGACAGTAAAAATGAGCACTTTTGTAATTGGTTTGCATTACCTAAGTCACTTAGTATAGTAGATATGAGCTTTACTGTGCATCAATAGCTATTTTTGCAGTTGCTAGTCGGGATACGCCCCCTTTTCTGTGATTGGCTGGCTGACATGTCATTCAGCCTGTTGGGACACGGCCCCGGCCAAATTCCACCCCCAGAAACGCCCGCTGCACTGTGATTGGCTGCCTGCACTCTGTGTTTACACCCCTCTGAGCTTTTAAAACCAAAAGTAAAACCAGCTATGTGAAAGGGCTGCTGGTTGTATGCTCATCTCCCAGCACTATGGTGAATAATCTGGGTAATTACTGACTGTTTAACTCATAGATCCCTTCATATAACACAGTATTCTGTCCTGTGTTCCCTCCATATAACAGTCACACTGTTTCCGGTCTGATAATAGAGGGGGGAGGGGGAGGGCAGTGTGCATTCTTCACATGTGTTTTATCAGTTCAGGCTGTTTGTATAACTGTTTAGAGCACAGCAAGGAGCTTGTGGAGCCTGAAGCTGAAGGCTCTGCAGACACATGAGAATGCTGCAGGAGGCTGTATAGCTGTCCAGACATCCGTCCCCTTCCACTGCTAACACAGAATGATGATGTCACAGCTCTTCATTGAGGAGAGACACGCCTCCTGGCAGGAGAGACACGCCTTCAGAGAAGAAACTTGCCCCTGGATTTCAAATTCAATCTCATAGAGTTAGCCGAAGAGCATGAATACTTCAAACGATAAAACCCCTTTAATATCCAAAAAATTGTAATGATCCAGTGAAGGTCGCGTAAAAAACAGGGTATTTTATTTGACAACATAGACAGCATCTAAAAATAGCGTTTAAACTAAGCACATGCTTACGCATTTTGAACCCTAGTCTGTTCTTGATCACAGCATATTGAGAACTCAGAACACATATCCTTTAAAAACCATCTAATAACCAATCATAGGGTTCCTTTCAATATACATCATTTCCAGACTAATTGTGCAAACATATATAAACCAATCAAAATTATGACACTTAGATACTATATTAAAATATCAAAATTCATAATCTTTATTATAAAAAAAGCATTTAGAAATGGACGCAATGTTTTAAATCACAGCTACTAAAAGAAGTTAAAAATCATCCAATATACAAAAAGCAGGACAGTGTCACTTAAAACACTGAATAGTACATAACAAATAAATAAGTTAACCCAAGTGCATCAATAATATACAAAGCAATAATAACAAATCAAGTGATATATTTGTATAATAAAAGATGCACTAAAGAAAAGTTCTTCATATAATAAGAATATCAATACAAATGTATAATGTTGTTACCCAGGAGTAAGAGACATGCGACCTGCCACAAAACACCTCGACATACGTTTCGCCACCAAGCTTTTTCAAGAGGACACGCTTACGCGTTTTGAACCCTAGTCGGTTCCTGATCACAGCATATTCAGAAATCGGTACACGTATCCTTTAAAAACCATCTAATAACCAATCATAGGGTTCATTTCAATATACGTCATTTCCAGACTAATTATTGCATATTGCATCCATACCTAGTCCATCCCCGCTCCATGTGTCATATAAAATGGCATGGCGGGCCTTGAGTTTGGCACATGTTGTATGGGGTCATTTTTTTTTCCTGGCTAGTTACATTTTTAAATAGTTTTAACTGTGCTATATCAAAGACCAGTATGAGTTCCAGAAAAGGGATGACAATGGGCTGTACAGAGGAACTAGGCACCTTTTTGTTTTTCAAGGTTTTATTCTATATGAAAATGAGGATGGACGTAAACAAAATTCGTCAGGTTGTCCTGTTCCACACTTAAATGAGTCAACAAATGGAGCCAGTTTTTTAGGTGAAAAAAGAGGAGGTAGGGGTCAGCCTGACCATTTTCTACAGGATCATAAATATAATGTGGGAAACCATGGAGCACCCATTGCTGGGGTCAAAAATATAACCAGTAATGCAAGAAAGCAATGCTACCCACTGTGCCACCCCATTATTACTATTCCAAGTGATATGCAGTAGTACTTCACCCACATGATGGGCATAACTATAGCCAAAGCAGCCAAGAACCTGTAGGGCCCAGTGGTTTAGGGGAGCCTTTGGGTCCGAGAAATTGTACCCTTTAACAGGTCATAAGTTTGTGGCACTACTGTGTGTTCATTGACATTTGGTGCTATTTTCCATACCTTTGATTTATTGCTACTCGTGGTGTAATTTGACGCTGTTTCCAGTCATTAGGAAGGGGGGGTCCAATCCTATGGTGCCGTATGATTTCTAATTATCACCCTGTCCAAAACAACTCAACATGTCACTGTCGCACATTCTTCTCAGTTTGAGGGGTTGTGCCCCAATGACCTTTATCCCCTATTCACAACATAAGTGATGTGTCTAATCACTGGTGTCCCACCACTGTCCCCCATCCTTGAGCAGCGAGCCGGGCTTTGAACTAAGCAGCGGTTGAACATGGGCACTGCTGCTCCATTTAAAGTCTATGGGACACACGGAGATAGCCAATTGCTGTACTCGGCTATCTCCGTCGAACCCAAAGAGTCTGAAGGGGGAGGCAGTACCCATATTTGACTGCTGTTCCATTTAAAGTCTATGGGACCCACAGAGATACCCAATTGCAGTACTCGTCTGTCGCCGTCAAACCCATAGAGTTTGAAGCAGTACCCATGTTTGACTGCTGCTCCATTCAAAGCATTTCTCGCTGCGAAAGCATAGTGAGGTAGGACAGGGGACTGCCCCTTATTTTAGCAATTGGTGGGGGTCGCAGTGATCAGACCGTTTTCTAGCCTGCTGATTTGGTGATAAATATCATTAGTGTAACAACCCCTTTAAGCAAGTTCAGATATATTCCACATTTTCGAGACTACTGTTTGTGTCAAAGTGAAGTTGCACCGAGTGTTTTCTAAGTGATAGGTGTAAGTGACATATTGTATTATTTTAGCCTTGGCTTTCCTTTCCCTCTGCAGCCTATAGTAGATTCAGGCAGGTCTTGAAAACTTTCTCAGCCATGCATGTCAAAGATGAGTCAAGGAATTGTCCTCACATTCTTCCACCCTTGTCAGATTACTCACTGCACCAGTGTTTAAGTAGCCGTGACAAATCTCCACGCTTTGCTCTGACATACCACCAGGCTGTCTGAAAATAGCGTTATCCCCGTCTGCCGCTTATTTCATGTCTGATCAGACGAAAGTGACTGAGCAGAGTTCAATGTATAATGAAGGGTAGTGAGGTTGGTAGGGATCCCAAAGTGCCCCCCTAAGGTCCGAATCCGACCTGTCCACGTTATGGTGCAACATCAGGACCCTGTCACAGTAAAGGGCTTGGGGTTCAGCAAGAGAAAACACTATCTGCTGCTGACCATTAGAGATCATCATTTGCTGCTATGGTCTATTACCTTTTGGAGGTCAATTCACAAATAGGCTATAAGTCTTTTGTGATGACATAACCCGTCTGCAGAAATATCAGTATCCCATTCACCCATGCGCCAGAGTTACTCCATTCTGACACTGGTAATAAAGACAAGGTATAACAGATGTACTCATCACTACACCACCTAGATACAGAATGGGAAACAGTCAGCAAGAGATGTTTTTCCTACACTTGTTCGTTTGGATATACTGCAGTTACCCATTAGCATGATATTACGTAGTTCTCCCCCCAACTCCCTTGTACCTCTAAACCAGCCCCGTCAAGGCATGGGCTCCACAAGACCTATGAGGGCGACCTTTGGTATCTGCCACCACACCGGTAACCGCAGCTCTTTAAGTCCTGTAAGTTGCAATATGGGATCTCCATCAATTGTACTTGTTTTTCCAATAAATCCTGCAAATGCTCAATTAGATAGAGATTTGGAGGTCAAGCAAACACCTCTTTGTTTTGTTCTTAAAACCATTTCTGACCATTTTCGGCAGTGCGGCATTGGGTATTATCCTGTTAAAATAGGCCACTGCTATGACTGCTTCGTTTGTACTTGGTGTAGGAGCCAACTTTCTCAGCAGACCCTTTCCCAAAACTTCACATTGCCTCCAGCGGCTCGCCTTCTTCCCATCAGTGCATCTTGGTGGCATCCTTTCCCTAAGTAATTGACACACTCACCCCCGACCGTTCACATGGGGTAAAAGAAGACGGGATTGATCAGCCCAGACCCCCGTCCATAGTCCTTGTGATGCTCATGTGCCCATTGTAGTTGTTTTGAGAGGTAAAAAGGGGCCATCATGATCGCTGTGACTGCTTGGCACCTACACAGCCCCATACACCCTACTCTGTGATACTTTTTGTATTCTCCCACCTTCCTATCATAGCCAGCAGGAAGTTTTTAGGCAATTTGTAGCTTCTCTTGCACAGTCTTCTCGCTCTTGCAACTTGGCCCCTTGCTCACTCAGATCCTTACACTTGCCCCTTTTCCTGCTTCTAACACACGAACTTCAAAAACGGACATTCACTTGCAGACAAATCCCACCCAATGACATGTGCCATTATCACATCTTTATTGGGCTATGTTCACACAATTGGAATCTGTTTGAAAACTGCATCCTATTGATTTCAATGGGAGGCCTATGTGTCAGTGCAGATGACACAATTTTGCAATGTGGATTTAAAGGGGTTGTCTCACTACATTGATTCATCTTACCTTAGTCTTGTTTTCTTGGTTTCATTTTGAATTAAGGGGCATGTTTACTGGCTTCCACTAGGCTGCAGTAGAAGCCAGGTCTGTAGCTATAGCAACCAGTGTTGGCAGCCTATCAGGAGAGATCAAACAGGTCTGTAGCTATAGCGACCTGGGGAGCTGTTGCAGCCCATACAAGATGGGATACCTCAGAATAGGTAGAACACTGTTAATGGACATATATTGCAAAGTGACTTGTTTTTGCAAGATCGTTAATATAAAAAGCAATCCTTGTAGTGAGACAACCCCTTTAAGGTCTGTATCCTATTGATTTCAATGAAAAATTCATGTTTTAATGCAGATAGAGCAGAATTTTCCAACAGGGATATAAAACCCAAGCTGTGGAAAAAGAAGTCACGTTACTTTTTAATGCGGAACAGAAGCTGAATCTTCCCATTGACGTCAACATTAAGCTGGAAATCTGCATCAAACTATTTTGATGTTGATTTATGCATAGATCTGCACCAAAAACGCACCTCAAACATTTCCGTGGGATTTTTAATGCAGGTCCGCGTCCATAACCAAATAAGAATAAATGGGAATCGTTTCTAACTGTAAACCGCAATTAAAAATTTGCCCTATATCCGCATGCAATACCAGGTGAATACTCGTTGAAAACCACACCGGACGACGCGTTTTTCAGCGGCAGAATACGATAAGTAAAATTTACTCTGTGTGTGGATGTACCCTTAGGTTCACACGGCTTATTCTGGGACGGATTGGAGCCGTACTGCGCACCGGATTTGCGCTGCGGTACGGCTGGAATCCGTCCCAGTAACTACAGTAATCCACAGTTCTCATAGAGAACTATGGATTCCGTCGCTCCTCCCCGCTCAGTAAATCCGCCGCGGGGGGAGAAAGTGACATGCACATTATTTACGGCGTGTACGTGCCGTAAATAATGCATTGTCTATAGGACCCCGGCCCCGCCCCTTATTGAAGCTGTATTGCGGACGGGATCCGGCCCGCAATTATGGCTTGAATAAGCCGTGTGAACCGGGCCTTAGGGTGAATGTGCACAAGATGGATTTACTGCAGACTTTACTGTGGGTTTCTTTACATTGGCTTTAATAGGAAAAGGCAAAATCTGTAGGAAAGGTTTACTGTATATTTTGCAACAAAACCCACAGCAAGCCGGCCCCACGTGCATTCATCCTTAGGGTGCGTTCCCACATTTTCCGACATTTTTTGTCTTTTTTTTGGCATGTAGGGGGTGGCTTTTACCTACGGTTTTCAGATTCAAACCGTCCCCATTCACACCCACATGTTCATGTTCTGCCCAAAAACCAGGCGGAAGAATGAACATGTTTTACATTTTTAGGAATGTCGGCGGTGTCAAAAACCGTCCGATGGAAAATCCGTGCAGTGTGGGCTGCTACACAGATTTTCTATTAAAATCAATGTAAAAGGTTGACCGTCGCTTTACCGGCGGTTTTCAAAACTGAAAAAAGTCTGTAAAACAGACTGAAAACCTTTGCGGTGAGAATAAGCCCTTAATGTTGTTCAATAATTTAAATCTTATGTTTAATTGATTGGATATACATACATATCTATAAATATAATATTTCTTTATCTAGGATGACCACATGACACACTAAGGCATTTATATATGTGGGCTGATAGAGGAGGGCCTGACATCTAAGGGCATGTCCCCACGGCATGGGTCTTCGGCCGGTTTGCGGTTTTTCAGACCGCCTGAAAAACCGGCCGAAAATTAGCACAATTGTGCTCTATGGAAAACATTGCTCTATGGAAAACCCGTGCAGTAGTCCGCACTGCACGGGTTTTCCGCCTGGCCGTTTTTGCCGCCGGCGGTCCGGCGGCAACACATTGAGCAAGCACAATCTTCCGTCCAGTTTTCGGACGGAATCTGTGCTTCTCAATGGGAGGGGGGAGGGCTCTTCTCCGCTCATCGCGGAGAAAAGCCGCTCCCCCCCCCCCCCCCACGGCAAACCGGACGGTATTTGTCCTATGCCGTGGGGATGCGCCCTAATTGTTTATACTATAGAGGACACTGTGGCTCATCATGGGAGAAGGGGTTGAGGAAAAACCAGCGTAATGAAGAGTGGCCCATAGCACAAATTGAAAAAATAAAAGTGGTTAATTGAAATGTCTCACCCCCTTAAAGGGGTTGTGTCATCTCAAAGTTTCATAGGAGGCATGAATGAAATAATGCTGCTTTGCTCTGTCACTTCCTGGTCAAGCTGTCTGTAATTGGCATATGAGCTCCGTGTATTCAGACCTCTGCAAATTAGATAAATCTCCTGCTGTCAGGAAAAGGACAGCTTCTGAGGTAAAGTAAACAGCAGTAATTATTGGCTTTTGTCTGAAAGACCAGATAACAAACAAGCTCTCACTGTCCAGAGTTCTGTGCTGAGCAACCTGTGTGATGACGTCACTCCCTGCTATCAGATAGAACAAACAGCGGGGGAGGGGGAGGGAGAGAAGTACACAGGTCGGTCACTTGGGGAACCACAGAGAGCACAGAAGGTGATTAAAATCACTTGTAGCTCCTTAACAAAAAAAGAACAATGTAGTATATTTAGAAAACATCATGTTGAAAGCTAATCTTTGTAGTGAGACAACCCCTTTAAGTTGTTCCACTTATGAAGAGGAGAATTTGTATGAATTTTTTTTGCAGTTTGTCTGGTTTGCTGGTATTGGCATGATTATGACGGTTTTTGGATCACTGACATGCGCACTTAAACGGCATTGAGACGCATAATCCATGGTTATATTATCTTGGTGTTTTTTTCTAAAATATGTTTCTTGAATCATGTATAACAACATATGGGTTAAATTATTTAATGTTTTCTATTATGACTTATTCAATCTTCTAAAGTATTTATCCATGAATTTGTATGTATTGACACTATTAGGCTATGTTCACACGGCTTATTTCAGAATATATTTACACCGGATTGCCGATGGTAAATACGTTCTAAAATCAGTTGAAAATCAGTTGCAAATAAGTGCCACTAAGTGTGGCACGTACAGTATTTGTAACTGATTTCCCGACGGATTCACCATCTCCAATCATTGTAGGTGGTGAATCCGTCCGTAAATAATTGACATGCACATTGTTTTTCCGTCCGGATTGCCGTCGTCAATCCGCGGCGGCAATCCGGCACGGAAATACGCGTCGTGTGAACGACGAGCCGTATTTTCTATTGAAATCAATAGAAAATAGGCTGTGACTTATTTCTGACTGATTTGCCGACGGATTGACGATCGTCAAGCCGTCGGCAAATCCGCGGCGAAATAAGCCGTGTGAACGAGGCCTTACACTGTTTATAAATTTGTATGTATATATATATATATATATATATATACTGTGTTTTTATATTTATATATATATATATATATATATATATATATATATATATATATAAAATATATTTGGAAATTGTTTACACTATTTGTTTGATTTGATTGTAATTCACTTTTTACACTAATTATGTTTGTAATTGATTATATGGGTTTAAATTCCCTGTGTGTGTACCACATTGCTTGAAAAAGACCTTACTGTAGAGCTGAAACGTTGAAAGTGCATGGCTGAATAAAAATATCGCTTTACTTTACTTTTTTCTACTTATTTGGAGGGAGTGCTGTGGACTATTTATGTATATGTGTTTGTGTGTGTGTATATATATATATATATATATATATTATATATATATATATAAAATATATATATATAAAAATATATATAATCAAGGAAAAAATTCCGCAGCACTCATCAGGATGAAGTAAAATTCGGTTTATTCCCACATATCACAGGGAGGGAGCCGAAACGTCGCCTTGTGATATGTGGGAATAAACCGAAGTTTTTGAAGCTATTTGCCTGGCTTCTTTTTCTGCTGGCACCTCGCTTTTCAATTTTGCCTAGGAGTGCTGCTTTTTTCGTGTGTGTGTGTATATATATATGAGAATATATATATATAGCGAGCGAGCGCTTTCTTGCCGTTAATTTTGCAGACAGGTATTGGGTATAATGACAGGTTAATTTTTCAATGTATCTATGAATAGTGTTTATTTGTATTTGCCTCTTCTTGAAATGTCTTGAATAAACTAAGAGCCTTTCCGTTGCGGTGACAAATCATCAGTGTTCCAGCTATTACTGATAAAAGACCCTTCTTTCCTCCAGGACACCATGGTTTAATGGATGGGGATTTAATCTTCCGCGAGGCCAGTCTTTACTTGACAAGTGGAACCTTATCCCAGAGGGCATCGACATTCTAATGACTCATGGACCTCCCCTCGGTAAGTTAAAGACGCGCTGTCACCTTACACACACAGGAGCGGCCTTTAATGTAAGCAGCATGAATCTTCCAATCCCGGGGCCCTGGCTTTCCCTCTGCACACAAAGCAATGAATAAAAAAAAATTGATGCCTTTACAGAAGCCCGGCATGATAATTAAACCCAGCAGATCTGGAGAGTTCCTAGGTGTTGTTTAAATTAAATTTTCTGATTTACTGGAGCCGGGGAGAATTAAATGGATATCCACAGCAGTTCTGCAGCTCTTCCAGCTCGGTCATTTGTTTTATTAACTGTATTTATCTGACAGGTAACAGCTCCCAATTCTTAGGTTTTATGGGTTTAGTAGATGGGCTGAAATGTTAGAGCTTCTTTTAAGTCTGGCACTAGCTCCATCTGCTGCTCATGTACTACACCCCTACTTGTGCCATCTTCTGTGGGGTTGTGGGGCTGGAAATGCAAACACTCATGGACTCTATAACTGTGGTAATAAGCGAATACATTTGCACTTATCCAAGCAGACTGAGCTATTACATGGCCAGTGCAAATGGGTATGCTGGTACTGCAACAATAGAGTCTGAGAAAAGCACATAATCTGCAAAGAGTTAACTCCTTATGTACATGGCAGAGGCGCACAGAGTCCCTGTAACTAAGGTGCTATAGGTACTGTATGTGCTGCCATATGGTGCTGCCATATGGTGCTTCATAATACAGCATGCAATGGAGCATGACTCTGATTGTAAACAGAGAAAAAAAGGCCCCAGAGAAGTATATGAGCTCTATATATTCTAGCACCATATAACTCCGCTTTGTACAAAGCCATAATAAACCCATGGGTCTGTGGCGGACAGTTTCTACTGCCAGCTGATATATTTGTCTTCTTAATGAGAAGATAACATGGCGGCCTTACCTTATAGAGCGCCATATCAATACCATTCAATCAAATCGGTGATCTATATTTTCTAAGCTTGGCATATCTTAAGCTAATCAAATTGGAGAGGGTGGCTGATAAGATTTGTACCAAATTCATTGAAAGGGGACAATTTGTTGTTTAAATTTGGTACAACTTTCTGATAGTAAAAAATGTTTTCCATGACTTCTCTTTGTACCATAAATTTGCCAGATCATTCTTTTTCTGTAGTGTAATAACAACAAAAGTATATTTCTAGGGAAACTACACACAATTCTCATTATTTTACAAAAAAAATCTAAAACTTGAACATCTATTCCATGACTTTTTTTAAAAATGTTGTTCCTACAACTGCATTTGCATCACATGTTTCTCACCATTAGGCTATGTTCACATGGCTTAATTGCGGGACGTAATTACGCCGTGTGGCCGGGGGCGGGGCGGGAGCTGGGGAGCGAGCGGGGGGCCGGCACTTCGCCGGCCCATAGACAATCACTGCTAGCGGCGCGTATACGCCGCTAGAAAGTGACATGTCAATTATCTCCCCGCCTGGCGGCTTTGCCGGGCGGGGAGAGGAGATATAATCCATAGTTCTCTATGAGAACTGTGCATTACCGTAATGAATGGGCCGCGTAATTACGGACCAAAATACGGCCCATTTTAAGCCGTGTGAACATGGCCTTATTCTAATTGCGCCTGTTCCACAGGCTCTTTTAAAAGTTTTAATTGTGCACCAAATACTGGAAAAAAAACACGTTGATGAATGTGGCCCATTGTATACAATTGTCACTTCCAATGCTTGTCTAAATATTATAATCTTGACCGTTCTTGATTGCAGGACATACAAGATGTTGATTTTTCAAAATCAGGTCAGGTTTCCAAGATATTATTTTCATGAACTTCAGTGCCAAAAATGTATGGACCGTATCAGCGACAAGAGGGCCTGTGACATCTCCTGACATGTCTATTTCTGTAAATCCTTGTGTTCCTTGTGAAATAACAATCCTGGAGCCTCTTCTCTTCTAACTCTGGGTTGTGCTGTTCTTCTGTTATTCCTCCTAGAAATATCTTACTGAATCTGTCAGATGGGTGTTACCATTCTGATTTATATAGGGGCGTGTCCCTGCGCACACTGATTGTCGGCACCGATTGGACAATGTCCGACTATAGGGCATATCCCCAGTTAGTAGCACCCATCTGATAAATTCAGTAATTTGTTTCTAGATGAAATAACAGAGGAACAGCACAGAATAAAAAAAACATGTTCCAGAATGTTTAGATTCTGACTATTAGTAACTTTTTACTAACACAGACAGGTCTGGAGATGCCACGGGTCTTCTTTAAGGGGTATTCCTGTCTAATGTATTCCACAGGCCATCCTGTGTGACCAGCTCTCTTTTCCCAGTGGCCGGCCCAAACTCAGGATGTAGAAAACATGAGTTAGTAGTACCCCTTTAAAGTGTACTTTCTACAGTTCCCACAAATAACCAATATAGCTATGGCTGGCTCTAGATGCATGGGGGCTCTTGAAGTCCCAGTGCCCCCTGTTGACCTCACCCTTGACTTTACAAGCCCAAATCTGCTTGATTTCCCTAGTGCTAACACCGGCATTGAACATCACATTCACCATAGCTAAGTGTAGACGCAACAATCTGCACCTAGGCCACTGACCACCTCAACTGGCTGGAGCCACCACCTGAACCTACAGCTTCCATGTGAACTCATGTCTCTATGGAAACTGGATGCCTCATTATTATTATTATTTATTTTAGAGCGCCATTGATTTCAGGGAGCTGCACATTCAGGGGGTTACATACATAACATAAGTCAAACAAGTTCAATGCTGACGGTATGTGACAATCAACTGGCACAGAGGAAAAGAGAACCCTGCCCACGAAGGCTTACAATCTACATGAATATCTTGAATATTACATATTTATTTTCTTCACTTTATATAGCGCTTTTATAATTTACAGATTTCACAGTGCTGTACAGAGATTGTCACATTGCTCACGGTCTAAATTTCAGATTCACCTATTAGTATATTTTTGGAGTGTGAAAGAAACTGGAGTACCTGGAGTAAACTCACAGAAACATGGGGAGAACATACAAACACCTTGCAGATGTTGGTCTTGAAGGGAACCCAGCGATGCAAGGCAACAGTGATAACTGAGCTACAATGCTGCCCATCTTGGGGGCACAAAGAAAAAACTGAGATGGGGAGAAGAAGCTTTGCAAGACAGAGGGATAATATATACAGCCATCAATGTCTAAATTGACAAAAGTGAGACAAAATGTGCCCAATATTTTGTGTGGCCACAGTTTTTTCCCTGCGCTGCCTTAACTCTCTTAGGCATGGGGTTCACTAGAGCTTCACAGGCTGCAGTCACTGAAATCCTGTTCCACTCCTATATGACAACATCACGGAGCTGTTGGAGGTTAGAGACCTTACACTCCTCCACCTTCCATTTGAGGATGCCCCACAGATGCTCAATAGAGTTTAGGTCTGGAGACATGCTTAGCCAGTCCAGCACCTTTACCCTCCTTTACTTCAGCAAGGAAGGGGTCGAATTGAAGATGATGATTGGGGTCATTATCATTTTCGAGTACTGCCCTGCGGACCAGTTTCTGATGGGAGGGGATCATGCGCTGCTTCAGTATGTCATGTTGGCATTTATGGTTTTCTCAATGAACTGTAGCTCCCCACAGCTGGCAACACTTATGCAGCCCCAAACCATGACACTCCCACCACCATGCTTGATTGTAGGCAAGACACACTTGTCTTTGTTCTCCTCACTTTGTTGCCGCCAGACACGCTTGACACCATCTGAACCAAATAAGTTTGTTGGTCTCATCAAACCATAGGACATGATTGCAGTAATCCTTGTCCTTAGTCTGCTCGTCTTCAAAAACCCATTTGCAGGCTTTTTTGTGCATCATCTTTAGAAGAATCTTCCTTCTGGGACGACAGCCATGCAGACCAATTTGATGCAGTGTGCGACGTATGGTCTGAGCACTGACAGACTGACTCCCACCACTCTAACCTCTGCAGCAATGCTGACAACACTCATACATGTATTTTGAAAAGACGATCTCTGGATAGGATGCTGAGCGTGTGCACTCAACTTCTTTGGCTGACTGTGGCGAGGCCTGTTCCGATTAGAACCTGTCTTTTTAAACCGCTGTCTGGGCCATCGTAAGGATGTTGGCAATCTTCATATAGTCTAGGCCATCTTTATGTAGAGCAACCATTTTTTTTTTTTCAGATTCTCAAACCGTTCTTTGCCATGAGGAGTCATGTTGAACTTCCAGTGACCAGTGTGACACCAATAACACCAAATTTTCCACATCTGGAATTTTTTCACACTTGAGACCTTGTAACAATGAGTCACATGACACCAGGGAGGGAAAATGGAAAATTGGACACATTTTTACTTAGGGATGTACTCACTTTTGTTGCCATTGGTTTAGACATTGATGGCTGTGTGTAGAGGAGTTATTTTGAGGGCACACCAAATTTACACTGTTATACAAGCTGTACACTGACTACTTTACATTGCGTCAAAGTGTCATATCTTCAGTGTTTTCCCATGAAAGATATAATCCAATATCTACAAAAATGTGAGAGGTGTATTCGAACAGTGAGGGAAATAAGTATTTGTTACACTGGAGATTTTGCAAGTTTTCCCACCTACAAAGAATACAGAGGTCTGTAATTTGTATACACTTCAACTGTGAGAGACAGAATCTAAAAAAAAAAATACCGAAAATCACATGGAATGATTTTTAAATAATTAATTTGCATTTTATTGCATGAATTAAGTATTTGGCACAACAGAAAAACAGAACTTAATATTTGGTACAGAAACCTTTGTTTGCAATTACAGAGGTAATTTTTTTTCTTCTCCAGATCTTTCAGGTGTCGGGGCTGTCAGTGGGCTACATTGAGTTTCAGCTCTCTCCAAAGATTCTCGATTGGGTTCAGGTCTGGAGAGGGGAGAGGCCACTCCAGGACCTTACAATGCTTCTTGCCTCTCCATTCTTTGTAGGTGGGAAAACCTGCAAAATCGGCAGTGTATGAAATACTTATTTTCCCACTATATATTGATGTGTGTGAGATTATATATATATATATATATATATATATATATGTGTGTGTATATATGTATGTATATATATATATATATATATATATATTTATTTAAAATTTATATATTGTTCGCATAAAGCAGAACTTCAATTTTATGCTATTTTTTGATGTTTAGGACAATGTATACATAGGTGGGGTTTAAATGAATTAATTTATGGAACAATAAAGGTACCGTATGTTGGAGAGAGAGAGAGCAGTGTTTAATCCGACTGAGATCCAATTGTTTGGAGCTTCAGCCGCAGCTTGAAGCTGGCACTGCCGCCAGTCGTTATATAGATGGCACAGAAGTGCTCAGACCCATATGTAGGCTCACGTCAGACGAGTGGGAAGCTGATTTTGGCTCCGGGAGCCTGATCTCCATGGTAATGTGGAGCGCTCGGATATGCTGCATACACATGTTAATAATCTTGGTATGTGTCACTGTGGTACCCGGATCTTGCACCATTGCGGCACACTGTTTTGTCTTCCTCCTGGGCCCCCTATAAAGTAGAGGCTGCTTTTATTGCCAGATTCCATTTCTATCTTTAAAAAAATCTGCATAAAGCAATGTAGTGTAACAAGTTTTTCTTGTGGGGCTTTAAAAGCACAATCTTTCTTAATTACCTTTTATTGAAGAATCCCTGCTGTGTAAATTGAGATTCTGCGGGGTTGCGACAAACTACATTGCTGAGATTTGTTAACCTCTTTTGGACCAGTCTAGGATTAGCTGTTGCCTGTAGGCCTGGAATGGGTTAATAACACCGGACAAGGGTGGGCCAGTGTCGTATAAAACTCTTCTTGCACATTTCTATAGAATTTCACGTTTGGCACTTGGACAGTTCGTCCCTTGGGCTGACGCCCTCCGGATAGTGAGAGGGTTAATAGCGGCTCGTGGTTTTAGATTTGTATTAAAGAACTTGTTCAGTTGTTTTAGCACAAATTGAGTTAAAACGAGGTTTTAGCTGTGAAGCAGCGTTCACATCCTTTTATATTAAATGTATAATTGGAATGGATTTTTTAAACAAAATCCCCCTCCCTCACCGGAAATCAAGGAGAACCAAGTTGGTGAGATGGACTAGAGCGGAGTTTGTCAGCGTTTTACTTTGAGTTCAGTTGTGTTATGCCATTTAAAGGGTTTGTCCAGTCTGTTGTGCTTTTAGGCATCTATTAGCCAGAGCAGAGAGTCATTGTAAAAAGTCTCTCTTGCTTTGGAGGATTTACATGAGACTGCAGGCGAATGAAACCCTCACTGCTGTGTTCACCCACAGATTACAGCCGATTACTGGGAGTCCTAGCAGCCGGACACCCTTTGACAGTGGCTTAGCTAAAGCTTTTACCACCTGGGGTGCCCCAAATTCCATACAGAGTATCCGAGATGGGCCATTAGTGCACCCTCTCTTCTCTGGTAGAGGAAGACCCTCTCAGCTGGGAATGGTTCTCAGGAGATGAGCGAGCAATAAAAAGTTCTAGTTCAATTAGAACCTCAAACTATATAGTGTTCAGATCGAGGTTCTGTTCGAACTTTTACTCAAACCCCATTAAATTCAATGGGAGAAGATGTTCTGGTTAATTTTTATACCTTTACAGGTGAGGAGAAGCTGGAATTACCATCCATAACAGTAAAATGAATACGTGGAACAACTTAGTGAAGAAAATGTGGCTCTAAGAGTGACAGAAAAAAAACGAGAGACTAAACTACTTAATTTCTTTCAATGGTTAACTGAAAAGATGAGGACAGCTTGCAAGCAGGGGCGTAGCTATAGGAGGTGCAGCGGTAGCACCTGCTACGGGGCCCTGCATCTTGAAGTGGCCCAAAAGCCCTTTTGACACATAGAAGATTTGGAGATGGTGTGTTATACAATTACTGAACCCCCAAAACTGCAAAAACAGTACTTTTGGGCACCGAGTATGACTTAGCAAATCCAAGCACTCTGTATAATCTATATCCATTTATATGAGAGTTAGGCATTATATGAGCCGGCAAATGTCGCCAAATAACAGCTTCTGGGTGTGGGAAAGATACATCCAGCAATACCAAACTCCCTAAACTATTGAGGTCTATGGAGAGGAAAATGCAATCTAACTAAGAGCAGTCTGTCCAGTACAGGGAGTGAGCTGAAAATAGCGTTCACAAGGCAATACAGTGAAATATATATAACATGGTCATGTGATTTTAGCAGCCAATGAGAGCCCTACACCTCAGCGATGACGTTTTTGACACCTGTGTGTGCTCTGCATTGATTTGATGGCCACCAAAAGTGCAGAAAGCCGCTGAAAACAAAACTGAAAATGGCGTGTCAAACTAGAACTTTACTCGAACAAACAGTAAAATGTTCGGTTCAAGTGCTAAAAATTAGAGAAGTTCTACTAGAACTAATACATTTTCTAGAACGGTTTGATCAACCGGTTCTCCGCCCTCAACTTCATTACTCCAGAAGGGGGTTGATGCCCAAAAAGAGACTCTGACCTCATGTGAAAAGTTCCACTCAAAGCAAATCACCCCCTCCTCTACACCATTACCCTTTGATCAACCTATTAGCAGAGAACCCACATAAAGTAATAGCCTAGAGCACTGTATGATGAAATGTTACACAGCTTTGTATTTACCTTTGCAAAATCCCTTCTTACTGACTTACTAGTGAATAAGAGAGAAAAACCTTTAGATGGTGAAATCTTGTCCTGATCATGCCTTGCTCACACAGCTGAGTTTGTTGCATAGTATCATAATAGATTGGCTCCATGGGTATGTTCACACTGTATGTTTCCGACAGGTGTTTTGGTGTGGAATATGTGTCAAATGTCTTCAATGTGCGTCCTGTTGTTTTCAATGCAAAACAAAAGCAAAGTCCAGCTCGCCACATCCAACACCCACGGAAACGTCACAGACCACTGCCACGAGAAACCAACAAATTCAGAAAAAAGTATCCAGCGTCAGACATCGAAAAAAATATAGTCAGGTTTATTGAACAATATTAAAAACCATGAAGCATGTGAACAAACAATCTGACTCATTTCAGGCTACTTGAGTCCTTAGTCATGGGAAGTCCATTCCATGATTTAACACCCTGGATTTAAAATACGGACAGTCCCCAACTTACAACTTTATGACTTAAATCTGTCCCCTACTTACAAACGGAGACTTATGGAGCATGCTGGCACTTGTGGTTCCATGTTCCACAGCAGATAGTAGCTGTGGAATGACGACTGCCATCATGCCACAGCAGCACATGAGCAGAAATATTCTTAACAGGAGAACAGACAGCAAAACAAATGTAAAAACCTTTCCCTGCACTATCCAAAACCTAAAAAAAACCCTTTTTGTGCTGGAGTTACATTTAATAATTATACCTGTTCCAACTTACATACAAATTCAACTTAAGAACAAACCTACAGTCCCTATCTCGTTCGTAACCCGGGGTCCCTGTATATGGTGAATCAAAAAAAAATGTAAAAAAAGAGTAATGCAAATTTTTGGGTGTGTATTCCCTAAAAACGTGCCAAAGAAAACACCTCCAAATATGCTTGAAATACACATAAAAAGATGCAAACTTTAAAGGGTTGTTCAGTTTAATAAAATTATGGGTTAAATGGGGCAGAATGGGAAAAAATAAAATAAACCCCTAAAACTTACCTCCCGATCTTCCAATATTGATGCTCCAGAGCTCCCTCAAATCTGCTTCACTTCTGAATTTTCACACAGGAGAGCCATGTAATCCCTTTACTCACTATGGAGCATGAACCCAGAAATGAAGAAGGTCGGATCCTGGGGAGCCTCAGAACTGCAGCTGTGGGTGATCGGAAGGTAAGTATCCTTTTTTTTTTTTCTTTCCCACTGGCTACATTTAACTATAATTTTCTAAAATTGGGCAACCCCTTTAAAAAAAAAAAAAAAAAAAAACATAGAAAAAGTAAATGTGTTTCTCAGCCCCTGTTTCTGCGCCATGTTCACATAGCCTGCTAATATGAAATCCTGGGAGATGACCATTATCTAGACTAGATACAGTGGAAGCAAACAATCGGCTATGAAAATTATTAGATCAGGATGGGTTTGTATCGAATGGAAACTAAACTGTTGGCATTATGCAGAGATCTTGACATTCATGGGGAAATAGCTCATGGATTATATATTAGGCACTTATGCCACTTAGGGATACTGAGGTATTACTATATGTTGTGAGGTGTCATGACATAAAATGCACCAAGTAGCCTCAGACCTTGACCATCTGCCTCTGTCCAAAGACAACCTGCAGTCTTTAATCCAGGTCTAGACACATGAATGATGGAGCTGTGGACGAGATGCCTGGATCTGCTTAGTATAGAACGTGTGACATTGTGCTGAATGGACGTCAATGTAGGCGCCTCACCTGCTCCATCTGAGATGCTGCTTCTCACTTCTGCCCGGGCAGTTTGTGTGGTAATTGATGTTCAGTTTTATGGATTCTCTACATTATCTGTAGAACTAAGTGGCTCTTAAACTCTAAGAGCCATCAATTAGCAGTGACTTCATTGCTAGGCGTTCATTTAAGTTTCCGAAAGTCTGCGATTTTAACCTTTGTGCTGCCGTGTTCATCATACCTCTAATTCCAGTGCTCCTGATGATGCATTTTCTATGCATTTAACGCTTAGGGTGCGTTCCCACGGCAAGTGCCAAATACCGGTTTTATGTGCAGGTACAATGTTTTTTGAGCGGACCGCGGGCGGCAAAACCACCGGACGGAAAACCCGTGCAGTGGGAACTGCTGCACGGGTTTTCCGTAGAGCACCATTGTGCTAATTTTCGGCCGGTTTTTCAGGCGGTCTGCAAAACCGCAAACCACCTGAAAAACCGTCCGAAAACCCGTGCAGTGGGGACATGCCCTTATATATAATGAGTGTTACCATGGATCTCAGCAGAAAATCAGTCATAGCCCACAAGTAATGAGATGATGTATTGAGGCCAGATCAGTGTCAGACTGGGGTGCCCGGAGCCCACCAATGCAATTTATTCTTGGGCCCCACCTTACAGCTGCTGTAAATGACTGCACATACTTCTTGCTTTCTGCCCTTCTCTCTCTGCCTTTCTCCCTGAAGAGCATGATCAGGCCTGCCATGAATAGGGGCAAGCTCAGACTGGCCCACCAGGTAATAGAGGAAAGCCCTGGTGGCCCCTGGGTATGAGAGACCTGGAGATGGTTTTTAACTGCATAAACATCCTCAGAAGAGGCAAAAAAGCATAGCAAGAAAGGCAAAAAGCAGGATAAAGAGTATAGAAGACATGTACAGTTATTTACAGTAGCTGAAGGATGGGTCCCAAAAATAAACTCCACTGGTAGGCCCAGAAATAGCTCAACCGGAGGGCCCCTAGAATCATCTCCAACTGTTGGCCGTAGACACCCCAGTCTTGACACTGAATAGGGGACCAACATGCCTATAGGCTTATTGGGGGTTTCCCCCGATTCCCTGTCGTTTAGTCCGACCCTGGGCTAGATTGTAGATTTGTCTCTAAAGATGTCCATCGAGTCTTAGGTTGGGTTTCTGGCAGTATTTTGTTCAATATTTTGCATCAGTATTTGTAAGCCAAAATCATGAGTGGAACCTTTACAGATAATTGAAAGATTTGCACCTCTTGCGTATGTTGGATTCACTAATGGTTTGGTTTGCAAATACTGTTCAAAATACTCTTGTTTGAACCCAGGCTGAGGGTGCAGATTTTTAAGCCAAAACTAAGAATGGATCATTATTGGAGGAATCGTATTAAGGCAAGACTGAGACTTCTCCTTTCCTGATTTTGGATTCAAAAACTGCATCTAAAAAGCAGATTGTGTCAACCTACTCTTGTAACCACACAAGTTTTGTAGGCATTTTTTGACAGAGTACAGCTATTTCCAAATCACTTTCGTACTTAAAGGACTTCTTCTCATCTGGTCTTGCTGGGGTTGATGAAAGACAAGCTGATCACATGGTGGCACGTTGCTGGGACCCACAACATTTAGCAGTGGAGCCTGGCAACAAGTGTTAAAGGGGTTGTCTCATCATTGATAACAACTTACAAAATGCAGCTACCAGGTTCATCAAATTTTAGCCGCCAGTTCCCACTCTAGGCACCCCCCAGCAAACAGCTGATTTTTGTAATAGATGTGTAGTGTCACATGGCCCCTATTCCGATAACTAGCCATCCATGTAGGACACAGATGGCTCAAATCCACCAAAATGGGACACGGCCGCATAGGGCTCTTTGTCCTTAGCAAGTCATGTGGGACAACCCTTAAATGTTTCCTTGCAGCACCAAAATAGGTCAAATGAAACATTGACCGGTGCCTATTGTAAGCAATAAGCTGTCCATTTACTTACATACATACTCTCCACCAAGTGATGGAGGTCTTGAATGCGGGAATGTGACATCTATTTTAGTAAATTATTGTGTTCCCTGTGAAATACAAATTCTGGAGCATCTTCTCTTATAACACCTGTGTTGTGCTGTTCCTCTGTTATTCCTCCTAGAGATGTATTACTGAATCTGTCAAATGGGTGTTGCCATTCAATTTTTAAAGCAGAATCTCCCTGCACACACTGATTGGACACTGTCACTGTGCAGTGACATAACCCCACTAGGTAGTGCCCTTCCGATTAGATTGACTACTTTTTCTAGGAGGAATTACACTAAGGAAAGATGCTTCAGAATTGTGTTATTTCATGGGGAACACTATGGACTGTTTATGTATGTATGTGTATGTGTGTATATATATGTATGTGTGTGTGTGTGTGTGTGTGTGTGTGTGTGTGTACACACACAAAACCTCAACCGTCTCACTCTCTCTGACTCTCTTGCACCTCTTTCAACCATCTCCTCATTTAATGACCCAGACGCAGCCACCACTTTCTACAACCACACAATCACCACCACCCTTGACTCAGTCGCTCCTCTCACACACAACAGAACCCGCAAAGTCAACAGACAACCCTGGCACACAGACTCCACTAAACAACTGAGGCGTGCTTCCAGAATTGCAGAACGCCGCTGGAAGAAAACTCAATCCACCGATGACTTTGCCTCATACAAACAATCACTACATACATTTAAATCTGCACTCACCTCAGCCAAACAGGACTATTTCACCAACCTCATATCCTCCCTGTCCCACAACCCCAGACAATTATTCAAAACCTTCAACTCTCTCCTCCGCCCACCAGCACCTCCTCCCCCATCCCTCCTTTCAGCAGACGACTTTGCCATTCACTTCCTCCAGAAGATCAACCACATCAGAGAAAGCTTTAGCCCGCAGTCCCCACCACCCTCCTCTACTCTTGCAAACTGCTCCTCCCCCTTAACCTGCTTCCCCACTGTCACTCATGACAACCTCTCCTCTCTACTGTCCAAATCCAACCTCACTACCTGTAGTCTGGACCCACTGCCATCCCACCTCATCCCAGACCTCAGTGCTTCTATCATCCCAGCCCTCACCCTTCTCTTCAACCTATCGCTAACCTCTGGCATCTTCCCTTCCGCCTTTAAACATGCTACTATCACGCCAATCCTTAAAAAAACAACCCTTGACCCCTCCTCTCTGTCCAACTATCGCCCCATCTCACTACTCCCTTTTGCTTCCAAACTCCTCGAGCAGCATGTCTATCTTCAGCTGTCCTCCCACCTCTCCTCCAACTCTCTCCTTGACCCACTACAATCTGGTTTCCGACCCCACCACTCTACTGAAACCGCCCTAACCAAGGTCACCAATGACCTAGCAACTGCCAAAGCCTCACGCCACTACTCTGTACTCCTCCTCTTAGACCTGTCCTCTGCCTTTGACACTGTCGACCATTCCCTCCTGCTACAAATCCTCTCCTCCCTCGGCATCACGGACTTGGCCCTTCCTGGATCTCCTCGTACCTCACTGATCGGACTTTCAGCGTCTCTCATTCTCGCACCACCTCCTCCCCCCGGCCTCTCTCTGTCGGTGTCCCTCAGGGTCAGTCCTGGTCCTCTACTCTTCTCTCTTTACACTCTTGGCATGGGTCAGCTCATAGCCTCACACGGCTTTCATTATCACCTGTATGCTGACGATACCCAACTCTACATCTCAGGCCCAGATGTCACCTCTCTACTCTCCCAGATCCCTGACTGTCTGTCTTCCATTTCCTCCTTCTTCTCCTCACGTCTCCTAAAACTAAATGTGGAGAAAACAGAACTAATCTCTTTTCCCCCATCCAACTCTACCCTTGCCCCTGATCTCTCTATCTCAGTCAACGGCTGTACACTCTCACCTGTTCCGCAAGTCCGCTGCCTTGGGGTAATCCTCGACTCCACTCTATCTTTCAAACCACACATCCAAAACCTCACCTCTGCCTGCCGCCTCCACCTGAAAAACATCTCTCGCATCCGCTCATTCCTCAACTATGACACTACAAAAATGCTGGTCCATGCCCTTGTCATCTCCCGCCTAGACTACTGCAACATCCTTCTCTGTGGCCTCCCATCTAGCACTCTTGCCCCCCTTCAAACAATTCTCAACTCTGCCGCCCGTCTTATCCACCTTTCTCCCCGCTACTCCTCTGCCTCTCCCCTCTGTCAATCTCTTCACTGGCTCCCCGTTGCCCAGCGAATCAATTTTTAAGTGTGCTAACTATGACCTACAAGGCTCTCCATAACCTCTCCCCTCCATACATCTCTGCCCTAATTTTCCAAATATCTCCCCTCACGCAATCTCCGCTCCTCACAGGACCTTCTCCTCTGCTCTCCCCTTATCAGCTCCTCACACAACCGTCTCCAAGACTTCTCCCGTGCTTCACCCACACTCTGGAACTCACTGCCCCAACACATCAGACTCTCCTCCACTTTCACCAGCTTCAAAAGCAACCTGAAAACCCATTTCTTCAGGCTTGCCTATAACCTACAATAACCCTGCTGTCACTACACCGTCCACATACATGTCTGCCCCTCACCTTCTGTCTTTTTCCCCCTCCTTGTAGATTGTAAGCCCTCGCGGGTAGGGTCCTCTCTCCCTCTGTCGTGCCAATTGTCATTCATTAATTATCACTGTACTTGTTTGACTTATGTTGTGTATGTAACCCCCTCGAATGTACAGCGCCCTGGAATCAATGGCGCTTTAAAATAAATAATAATAATAATAATATAATATATATATATATATATATGTGTGTGTGTGTGTGTATATATATGTGTGTGTATGTGTATATATATATATATATATATACATACATACATACACATATGTGTATATAGATATGTATGTATATACATACACACACACTCCCTAGTGTTCCCCATAAAATAACACAATTCTGAAGCACTTTTCCTTAGTGTAATGCCTCCTAGAAAAAGTAGTCAATCTAATCTAGTGCAGATCTCCCTCGAGCCTGAGGGGACTCGGAGCCTCTCCTCAGCTTATGCGTTGCTCCTAACACCAGGGAGCCATCTGTGTCTTTATCACTGAAACCAATCCAGTGATAGAGACCTACCACCTGAAGAGAGATATATAAGTCTCTACCTAGAGATCTATTAAAGTCTGTCTCATTCAGACACAGATGGCTACCTGGTGTTAGGAGTAGAGATGGTCGAATTGATTCTAACGAAGTGGAATTCATTTAGAATTTTAGGAAAACTTCGGTTCTGAACGAAGTCGAGGTTTGGGGGACTTGGGTGAACGAAGTGTGCTTTTGACTGATAAAATGGCTGCTAGCACATGGCGCTACATGGGGCAAAGCACTCTGGTAGGAAGAAGGGCATAGCCTGCATGACATGTGCAGAGATGAAGCCAATCAGAGACCGGCGGGATTCTGTGACGTCACCGCACTATATAAGTCTGGGCGCGACGCCGGGAGCTCACACTCCTCTCACTGTACTGATCAGGGAAGGTGCTGCCGCGGCTGCTTGTAGTAACTCATACTGAAGAACTGATTTTCATACAGCCATTTTTGGGGGGTGTCTCAGCTTGTCTCAAAGACTGCTTCTCTTAACGTTCTATTTCTGATTTTGTGGGGTATTGGATCTGAAGTCCAGTGTGCGTCCAGTGCAGCTGCATATACATGTTAATGCTATCTACTCACAGCACATTGAATATCCAAGGGGGATCTAATCCTGTTCCTGTTGTATTCATTTAAAGAAACAGCGTTTTTACAATACAATTTCCACTTCATTTTTGGCTGCTCAATTCTTTTGCGCAATTTACATCCAGGGGTTAATTAAGCGTTGTTCTGCTGCTGTGGTGACTAAAAGAAACCGTTTATTTCACCGCCAAAAAATACATTTTTCCTGTAGCATAATTCACAAGCGAAGGTTAATTACAATTTTTTCTCTTGTTGTGTAGCGTAAAAAACACGCCATTGTAACACGCTACAAAGCTAGTAGTTTGTGGTTGCTCAATTGTTTGGCGCAATTTACATCCAGGGGTTAATTAAGCGTTGTTCTGCAGTTGTACTCAGTAAAAGAAACTTTGTTTTTCACCGCCACAGAAGAAATTCTGTAGCATAATTAAGGTTAATTAAGCCTGTTTGTGCTTTTATATTCAGTAAAATACACAGCATTTTTAAACGGCACATACAAGTCAATTTTTCCTGCCCATTTGTGGAGCGCAATTTATATCCAAGGGTTACCCAAGCTTCTTAGTGGGTTCATTTGGAATCAAATACAGGGTGTGTATTTATCATATACAGATATCTTCATCAAACAGTGTCTGTACATTTTAGAACAAACAGTATGTCAGACAGAGAGGTGGCAGGCTCTTCACCTGCGAGTGGCAGAGGCACAAACATTCCTGGAGCAGGCCCAGGTCGCAGCACAGCAAGGGGACGTCAC
This sequence comes from Phyllomedusa bahiana, assembly GCA_025379985.1. Classification (NCBI taxonomy): domain Eukaryota; kingdom Metazoa; phylum Chordata; class Amphibia; order Anura; family Hylidae; genus Phyllomedusa; species Phyllomedusa bahiana. The sequence goes on along the minus strand of JAODAL010000612.1, from coordinate 65,382 downwards.
AGCAGGGGTCACTCGGTGAGGCCACAACTGCCGCTGTCATCCAGCGGCCGTGTGTTGTTCAGCAACCCAAGGGTTCTTGATTGGTTGACTAGGTCATCCACTTCCTCCCAGATGACATCTGACAACCCCAGCCAAGAGTCAGTGGGAACGTCGGACACAACCCTTAGTTGGCATGGCCCGGAAGCGGGTCAGCCGCCCTCACCTGTCCTCAACCCGCCTTTGTCCCATCCGGTTCCCTCAGCCAGAGATCTACTATGTGATCTGGGCTCAGCGCCACTATATAGTGAGGATGAACAATTTGAGGAGGGCAGTCAGCAGCTACTTGGCAGCGAAGAAATAGGGGCAAATTTCCCTGCTTCTTGCAGTAGGCGGCAAAGTATAGATGTGGAGAGTGGCATGGGAGGTCATGTTGTGAGGGGTCCGCCTCTGCACACCAAGACCGGTGATGAGGACAGCAGTGACGATGAAACACAAATACATGATGATGTAGCCGACCGCACTTGGGAGCCAGGTGAAACAAGGGCTTCATCATCATCAGGAGAAGAGGCGTCAGCTTGCGCGTCAGGCAGCGGCGCAGCCAGCAAGTGGAGAAGCTGTCCTGCCCGGCCAGTAGTGTGGCATCAGAGCGGGTGTTCAGTGCGGCGGGGGGCCATCGTTACCCCAAGGAGAACCCACTTGTCCACGGGAAATGTGGAACGACTGACCTTTGTCAAGATGAATCAGGCGTGGATCGGCCAGGATTTCCACACACCAATGCCTTAGGCGTCAGACTACATCAGCCATGACGCCTCACCCAAACTGTGAGAAATGAGTCTGGGTTCAAATTACCTGCCTCAGCCACTATTCTGATGCCGCCACCCGCCTGATGCCACACATCTGCTGACAGTTTCTCCATCTGCCACCAACCATCTTTACCAGGGACTGGTATTGCCACCCACCTCCACACTTTGGCATTGTGCCACTGTCTGACCTCATGCTGCTGTGGCTGCCGCCGTCACCTCCACACTCTCTCATTGTGCCACTCTGTGGCCTACTACTGTTTTGCCACCTCCAGAATGTCATTGTGCCACTGCCTGACCTCATGCTGCTGCTACCGTGACCTCCACTCTCTGTCATTGTGCCACTCTGTGGCCTTCTCCTGTTTTAGCCACCTCCAGAATGTCATTGTGCCACTGCCTGACCTCATGCTGCTGTGGCTGCTGTCGTGACCTCCACACTTTGTCACTGATGTTGCCACCTGAGCTCTCAGCTTGTTTTTTTTCAGCTTTCGCTGGCATGACTTTATCAGGCTACAATCAGTTTTGCCCTCTTAAGTGCCCAGGGAATTTTATAGTGAAGCGATTCTAAGAGCGACGGCACTCATCTGCGTATCATACTAAAACACAACATTGTATGAAGACCAAACCAAGCTCCCTCTGCATATTTAAGCATGGCACAACGTTCTACAGCACCCTGCAGGCTCTGTGTAGCCTGGAAATAGCTGCTTTTTAACGCGATTCGTGCCGAAGTAATTCGGACCGAAACAAATTTTGTCGGAAAATTCAGCGAAGTGACTGAACCGAATTTTTGAGAAATTCGCCCATCTCTAGTTAGGAGCAATGCATAAGCTGAAGAGAGGCTCTGATTCCCCTCAGGCTTGAGGGAGAGCTGAACTAGTTGAGTCTGTTGAGGACTATGTGTGTGTGTGACTGTGGTGCTGAGCAGTAGGCTCGGAGCTCTAGTAGGACGGAACTCTCTTGCATTGTGTTATGCCTAAGGAATAAAGCTGGCTAATAGATATATAGAGATAGATAGATATGTGTGTGTATATATGTATATAGATAGATATAGATAGATATGTGTGTATATCTCTCAATAGATTATGTAGACTGTGCATCAAAAGAAAAAATAGAAATATTATTATTCTTTCCCTGTTCCCTTAATTCTGCCACTTCTTGCTAATCTCCTTTTCCTGGTCCTGTCTCAACACACTAAAAGTGCCTGCTCAGCCAATCACTAGGGAGTTGCTGCTTCCACCAGTGATTGGTTGACTGGGCATTTCCTTCCATTTTCTGGGTGTTGGGACTGGACAAGGAAATGGAGATTAGTAGAAATCGATGAACGTGAAGGATCCATAATGATCCTTTATTTCTTTTTTTTCTAAAATATTCAATTTTTTTCTTTACATGTTGTATTGTCGCATTTTTCATACAAAACAATTATGCAATCTTTTATCTAGAACATTTCCTTTTCTACAACTGTGACCGAACAATTCTAGTTAATGCCTTTTCCACGGCTTTAGAGGTACATAGACGATGTCCCCCATTATTTTCCGGTGTGTGCCTACCCAACAGATACTTGGTTCATTTGTGCTTGCTGACTCTATACAGGAAAGCAAGCATTAGGGTAAATTCCTCATGTTATCTCCCTCCTCTAGGGACTGTATAAAGGTCTGGCTGTCAGAGTGTCAGGCAGTCAATGACTTTTACCAATTATATCAACTATTAGAAGCTTTTAGCCTGTTAATGAGTATCGGTGTCATCCTTGCAATAACTCTTTCAGATCTTATCCTATCACGGATTTCGAAAAATCTTTTATAGGTGACACCATTTCCGTTCCCGGCACTTTCATTGTGCAGGATAGTCGAGTCTTATGGAGTCATGGTGTCTGCAGCAGAGGGCGGTGGTCCACCTGTGACTTGTAAGGACAGATAAAAGCAGCAGATCACTGGGAAGGTGATAAAGCTGAGCTGTTAAACACCTTTTCCAATATTTTTCAGGCTAAATGAGAGAAAAATGCAATTAAGTGAGTGCCTGCGAAAAAAAAAAAAAATGAAATGAGAGAAGAGGATAAGGGAACGGCTAAATAATTAGGTTAGTGCCGGGAAAAACGGAGAGGAACTCCGAGGAATAAAGTTAATTCTATCACCCTCGCTTTTATAAATCAAACTGGTGGGAAAAGAAAATGATCATTACCTTAAAGAGACCCCAAAAAAAGGAGCGTTCTGACAGAGATAAAGTGAAGGCTGCTTAAAAGCATTCGGCTGGCGTTTAATGGCCGGTGTTCTATTACTGATCTTGTAATAAACCTTTCATGAATTATGGTTTCCAGCAAAAATGACTAGAAGCCAGAACCACCTTTTATTGTAGAATACGAAGTATACTGATGCTATTTTCTTCTCATCAGGTTTCCGAGACTGGGTCCCTAAAGAGCTGCAGAGGGTCGGGTGTGTAGAACTTCTCAACACAGTCCAAAGGAGGGTGAGGCCCAAGTTGCATGTATTTGGTGGAATCCATGAAGGTAAGCTGAAAATCAATGGCTAGATCAAGAACTGCTTAAAGTTGCTTCCTTGATAATGTAGCCGGACTGAATTGGTTGTTTAAAGGAGAATTCCCATCTGGTCAACTTTCTATAAAGCAGGAGCCACTGGCAATCCACTCTGGACAATGTATAAGTAATGTAGTACAGTATAAATGCATAGTTATGCATGAGTCCTCCACAGCTGGAAGAGCTCTCCTACCAGAGGGAGATCCCATTGGTTTATCTGTCACACGCAGCCCAGTGATCTTGGCATCTTAAAGGGGTTGTCTCACTACAAATATTGCTTTTGATGTTAAAGATCTTGAAAAAACAAGTCACTTTGCAATATGTGTCCCGCCTATTCCTAGATATTCCCTGTGGTATGCACTTCATCAGCTCCTCAGGTCGCTATAGCTACAGACCTGTTCAATCTCTCATGATAGGCTGCTAGCACTGGTTGCTATAGCTACAGACCTAGCTTCTACTGCAGCCCAGTAGGAACCAGTAAATACGTCCCTGAATTCAAATTGAAGCCAAGCAAGCAGGACTGAGGTAAGATGAGTCAATGTAGTGAGACAACCCCTTTAATGATCGCATCGAACTAAAATCCATCACTTACAATTTCCTACACAGTGCGTCAATCAGATCAGCTTGAAATGCCGATCATGATAATAGGATATTCTAGTGCAGTAACATCTGAACTAATCAAGACATCGATTTCGTAGACTTGTGTTTTGTCAGAGATCACAATAGTCTCACTTATAGAAATAGGGTGCAAAAATATTTCAGTCCCTGTAGGCCAAAAAGGGATTATCCCATTAATGCCACCCATGTCCATATGGATAATAGGACCTAGGGATATAATAAAGCCAGGACCCTGCTTGTTATGTACTGACATGACTGCAATAGTCTAGGTAGAGCTTAAAGAAACCAAAACCCTCAACTGTAGAATGAAAAAGCTAGGCATATGCTGTTCACCACTGGTTATAGAGGCCTGGTAGATCACAAATCATTCCAGGTCTATGACTACTATCAATAGCTATGGAATTACCGGTTTCTCCTCTTGGATATAGATGGAAATTAACAGTAGAAAATATTTTTTATTTTGAGAAGGCAATCCCAAGTTTTGCAAATTAATAACCTGTCTTTAGGAACATTTCAAAGGGTTTCCATGACTTAACTGTTGATGACCTATCATGAAGATAGTCCATTAATATCAGATTAGTTGGTTTTCGACTCCTGGCACCCCAATGATTAGCTAAATAAAAGGGCAGTGACGCCCAAAGCAGCACTGCAACCTCTTTATCGTCAACCAGGCACCGCTACGCACATGTTGTAGAGACTGTACCTGGTACTGCAGTTTACCCCTGCTCAGTCCCATTCAAGTAATTAGGACGGAGCCTAACACAACTACTATGGAGCTGTGACTGGTGCAAAACAGAGGTTTCTCATGCTCATCTGGAAACTATTCACCCTTCAATTAGCTAATTAATTTGTATACCAGGAGTTGGACCCCCCTAATCTGATATTAATGGCCAATTGTAAGGTTAGGCCATCAATATTAAAGTCCTGAATTACCTCTTCCTTGCTAAAACAACTGGCCTAATGTAAATAAAAAGAAAAAACGAAATCATACTTGGCAATATACTAATTCTGATATTTGTGACATGATGTCAACACACTATATTCAAGCAACTTTAGGTGCCTTTACCACTGCAGCCAAGAACCGTTCCCATGTGATGATATTTTGTCCAAAATGACACCACGTCACGCAGTAGCAGCAATTGGCCACCCTAGTCCAGTGACTTAACTAATATGGACCAAGGAGCGGTAGCATGAAAACCTGCAGAAGTTGAATATACTGCAAAGTTTTGGGGTTTTTTACATTTTAATGTGGTTTTGCCATGAAGCAAAATCTTTTTTTTGGAGGCCAGCTTGTAGCTTCGCTTGCACAGTTCTTCACGTTCTCTTCTTCAAACATTTTAGGGGCTTTGGTAAGCCATATAGAAATAACATGTATACCCTGCTGTCTCATTGTTCTTTTCTAAAGCAGTTCTGAGCATAGATGAATGAGTGTGGTCTGGTATATTCAAAACTCCTATAGACCTGAATGGGAAAGAGCTGTGCAAAGTGGCCCATTCCGTATTCGCTGAGGCTGGCTTATAACAGGCTACAAGCTGGCCTCCAAAAGGGATTTTGCTTCATGACAAAAACTCTTTTATTACATTGGTCCTAATTTTTGTAACCCCAAAAACCTTCAAGTTAAATACATGGATAATTGTAAATAAAATATTCTTTTCATTGCTCAGTAACTAAACTAGTTACGGAGACTCTGCTCTCAATAGCTTCATGGCTTCTGGTCTTAATGGAGCGCCAAAAGGCATACTGGATAGATATGCTGGTAGATCACATTGACTTCTAATGGTGTCCATCAAGATTGTGGTGTTCTTGATGCCAGATGGAAGAGAATGCGGCACCAGTGTGAAAACAGCCTTATTCCTTTAGTTTTTGTCTTGTTCTGTACCTCTGTACAGGTTGAGAACATTAGCTAATGGCATATATAAAGACAAATTTTGCAAAGTGGCCCATATCCTATAGACTTGTTGGACTTCTAAATGAAGAACATAAGTCTAATGCAGAGAAAACCGCTCACAAAATCCATCCATGGGTATGGAAAAAGGGTATGGGTATGGAAAAACATTTATGGCCAAAGGGTAATGGGCTAAATGGTCTATTCTTCTCCATAGTTATATGGGCTTCTCCATGGTGTAGATGTCTGGCAAGTCCCATGGAAATACTATTATCTAACAAATTCATGTCTCCGTGGGTTAGAGTTCTGTATTAGTAAATTTTGTTTAGGGTAATTATGGGGATAGTCTGTGGTGGGCTCCAAACACGGTTCACAGCTTGCCGGATTACTAGGTAGGAGAACATTATACCATCAATGATGTGACAATAGCTCGGTAGAAGAAAACAGTTGGTGATTATTTTTCTGCTTATTAAGGCTGCATGTTATGTTTGCAAGAACCTGAAAATGAAAGCTCCTTACTCTGTGTAAAGAGGATTATGGCTCGCCTTTATTTCCATGCCGTAGTTTATAGCATTTGGGCTTAGAGCTTCTGCTGCTGTTGTTCCATATCGCTTGTCTATATTACAAGTATAACCTTCTTCTTGCAGGTTACGGGATTATGACTGATGGTTACACAACGTACGTCAATGCCTCAACGTGTACAGTCAGCTTTCAACCAACCAACCCTCCCATTATTTTTGACCTTCCCAATCCCCAAGGATCATGAAACCCCTTTGCACATTGGGAAAATGGGTCTAAAAACTGCATTTTTATCCTTTTAGTTTTAATAATATAACAACTCTGTTGGTTTTTGTAACTATTTAAAGTTGTTTTTCTTTCTCTTACGTTGTTTTGGTACAAAAAAATTTTTTTTTCAAACAAAAAAATTCTTTTAATTTATCAGTTATTATTGTGTCCTCAGAACGCTGTTGTAAAATTGTACATATCCCAGGAGGGTCACCGAACTATACAGTACATTGCATTAATAAAAATAAAAATACAAAAAAAATTAAGCTATTTTTTTTTTTTTAAACCACCGGGATTTGCACAAGCTAATATTATTTGTATTGTGTGTATTGTAATTTTTTTTTTTTTTTACTGTTATTGAATTTGTGTGCTTTTTCGATCACCTTAAGGTGCATTTTTCCATGGCTTTTTATCTTCACTTTAGTTTTTAGTTGCTGAAAACCTTTCTACACTTACTATAATTATTAATCCATTACTTTATGTGCTTTGTTTTTTTGTTTTTTTTTTTGTTATTTTATATTAAATTATTTCTTATCTTTATTATGTATGGGGCTGAAACAGCTGTAAAGAAATTGTATGCCATACATTAAAACATGTAAATGCAAGACTCCTTTTAAATATGGATTTATATATATGAGTATTTTTTCTGTGTTATAACGAAATGTTGGATTTATTATTGGCAGTGTAGGCATCTGCAACAAAAAAAAAATTAAAAAGTCAAAATGTCGCACACAGCTAACCTAAATTATGAAGAATGGGACGCATCTGCAAGTGTCCTTTGTGTGCGTTTTTAGGCATGTATTGAATTAAATGACTACAATCGATGAGAAGGGCTGTGTTGCTCTTATTTTTTTTTATTTTTTTTAAGCATTCTTGAATCCCCCCTCTTACCCATTAACTTTTTCCTCTTCTTATTTTGCACTGTGTGTAAATGCAATCTTGCTAGCACAAAAATATTGTCGCAAATAGCTCTTTTCTGTTGACCTCTGTAAATGCTTTTTCCAGGGCTTGTCCGGATTTTCTTTTTTTTGCTACCTTGTTAATGGACTTAAGAAAACCATTTGTTTCTTTTACATTTATTGTGATATATATCTAGCGCCTTTATATGCAAATAAAATTGCAAGATTTTTAAATATGGGGCATGACTTTATGTATTATGTGGTTCTCTAAATACTTCATTGGCAATGATAATTAACACAGAATAGCACCATGAAATAGTAAGCAAACTGTGTTAGCTTATTTTCTGTAACATTAAAGGGGTTAGAAAAACGAAGCTTCTTACTTTTAGAAACAGCCCCACTCTTGTCCATGGGTTCTGTCTGGTATTGCAGCTTATATTCACTGATGTAAGGGCTGCAAAACCATATACAATCTGTGCACAAGTAGGGTCCTGTTTTCTTCTAATCCTAGATAACCAATTTGAAGTAAATGTGCTTCCTTTCTATGCCGAAATAGGATCATTATTCTATGACCGATTGGAGCAGAGGAGCGTCTGTACAGTCAGCTCTGGGGATCTAGAGTAGCCCCAGGGCTGTCTGACACAGGCAGCAGTCAGGGCAGCACACAGTGTAACCTGAGTGCAGGATTACTATACAAACTGACACAGATTGTATTAGCTTATATGAATATAAGTGTAAAACAATGTACAATAGTTATCTCTTAATGGGATTAAAAAAAAAGGAAAAAACATAAAAAGTGTAGAAAAAAATAAATGAAAACAAAAAAAAAAACAATTTGTGCCTACATTACACACACAACAAAAACCTACACATATTAGGTATGTACACGACCGTAATAACCTGTAGAATTCATCTAACAGGTTAAGGGTGAAAATGTGAATGGTGTAAAAAGATAATTAAAAAAATAAAAAATTATTTGTGAACTTAAACTATGCCCCCAAAAATACTTTCTCCTGCATAAGACTAGGCCTCAGAAAACTGTGTCACTTGAAAGATAAAAATGTTACGGCTGTTGAAACATAAGGAGGCAAAAACTACAAAATGTAGCTGTGTCATTAAGTATTTTTTATGCTTTTGGCTTAAGGGGTTAAGAGAATTCAATTTTTTTTTTTCCTGATACAGAGCGGCAAATCCAATCCTGCATAAACCCAAAGATAAATAATAAAATTCTGACTCCATGCAGCCCCCACTAGGGGGAGCTCATGAGCTTACTGTATACTGTTCCATCGTTGCATTTAGTATATATATTGTATGCAGTGTTCATCTCAAAGGGGACAACCACATGAATTGAATATTTTAATTGAATTGTCTTATGAAAGACTTTGGTCATATCCAAAAAACCAACAAATGGGAACAGCACCAATAGTCCACAATGGACCAATATGGTCCTAAGCGATGCACAGTACATCCTATTGGTGTGTAAGCCTTTAACTCACTACCACCAAGTCCCAAAAATGCAAAATTTGGATGACAGCATCTTTTAGTAAAAGCAGGAAAACCTCTATTACATAGTGAGTACAAAATACAAAATTGCAACGTTTCAGCCTATCCAAACATGGCCATGCTACTTGAGAAAGGCTGAAATGTTTGGATAGGCTGAAACGTTGCAATTTTGTATTTTGTACTCACTATGGAATAAACGGTGTTTCTGCTTTTACTAAAAGATGCTGTCGTCCAAATTTTACATTTTTGGGGCTCTGGTCATATCATCATCATAGAGGCAGGTCCTCTACTTGGGAACTCCTTTGATAAGTCATAACAGTGTGTCTTTATAAGCATTCATCCATGTATTACATAGATGGGCATCCTATGGTCATCTTAGTGCTACAGGCAACATGCATGTAAAAATTTGAATGGGTTTTCACGTGAAAGACCCTTTTTGGTCATAATGGCATCATAGAGGGGGTCCTCTTTTTGGGAATTCTCTTCATGAGCCAGGTCAGCGAGTCTCTCGATACAAGCATCCAGCCATATATGACATGGGTCCAAAAGGAGCAAATGTTGACGGCACAAAAAAAAAGTTAGAAAATCTAAATTTGGTTCCTGTATTTTTTATTGGATTTTTATTATGCAATAAATAAAGGGTATATTTACTTCTACAGAAGAAGGATTTTTGTGGCGACCACAACTCATCCTTTTGGATTATACTACTGTTTCAGGTCAGCAACCTTTTGGGCATATCTTCCTTTACATATTCTATGGACTGAAGATTTTCTGAATGAAGTAGTCGTGTACAGGAGTGGTAAGCACCGACAGGTCATTGTGGTCGATCTGTGTTTACATTTTATGTATTACATGGATGGCCATCCTACAATACTAGGTATATTTGACTTTTGTCTGAAATTTCAGGATCAGTATAAAATTTCTTGATTTTTTTTTTTTTAAATGAACTAAATGAGACCATCTCTTAACTTTAGATGCACACATCCAACTGTTCAATGTTTCAGTACTTTTTGCAAAACTCGCTGGTCTCCAACAAGGAGCTTAATGACAAAATTCACAACAGGTGTTTGATCCCTGGATCGCCCAATAAATTTAGGGAATCGATTTGAATTGGGATATAAACAGTCCTCCTCATCCTGCTGTTCTCATTTTGACATCATAGAACCAAGACAACACCTTACAGTTGATCAACAGTATCTCAACATTGTTTCAAGCAGGATCCTCTTAGACAGACGTGTCAGATTGTCATCAGTAGGTTGCAACAGAGAGACTGGAAGAGTCACAGAAAAGGCAAAGACGTAGATGTCATTTGGCTCCATCACACACTGATGACCGCTTCATTGTACACAATGCCCTGTGGAACCGGATGATGAATGGCACCCAACTCCAGGCACGTTTAAGGGAAGTGAGATGCAACCAGGTGTCACGTCAGACCAATTGTAACTGTTAACATCAGAGAATGTGTTGTCCTTGGGGCCGAGCACAGAGCTGAAGGTGCTGGATCCATTCATTATGTACCAGCATGAGAACTTTCTATGTAAACCAAGCTATAAGTCATTGTTTACAGTTAGACATTGAGATTCTACCAAAACAAGGACACAAGCTTCAGTGGAAGAATACTGATCATTAGAAATTGCTAAACTTTTAACCCTGTATCATAGAACTTTAGAATTTATTGATTTCCATATCAATAGCTTTTGAACCACAAGAGAGATTGCAAATCTGATCATGGCAATCAATTTCTTTGACAAATCTGGTATTCTTTGATATGCTACTTGACCAGCTTCCCATTAAAAAAAAAACTTGCCTGTGATCCAAGATGAAGGCCATATTCCAGACATAACCTAAAATATAGGCCCCTTAACCCATTACTTGCTGAGGTATGAAAATGTCATTTTCCCTTTTAGTTTCTGAAATAAATGGGTGACCTGGGACTTTTGGCATCCCCCCCCCCCCCGTAGTCCTTACTTTTGACCCCATGCCGATCTCCACTGATAGGCTTTATTGTAAAACAATAATTAATGGCTTTGAAGCTGGTGTAACCGAGGACTGATGTGACTGTCACGTCAGTTTTTGTTGGTCTCGGGCTGCTGTTATCTGCTCAGGGGCACTTGAGTAATACGCTATGAACCATGTTATGTCTACTATAGGGCAGGGAAATGAAACTCGCTGTATGACTCAGCCTGGCATAAAAGCAAGTCTCCTCTAACAAGTGTAGAAACAGCGGTATCCTGTATAAATATGTGTATTTTTGTCGCTGCTAGTTAGGCTTGGGCTTCCATTATCACAGATGACTGAATTGTTTTGCCTACGCACGGAGGAATAAAAAAATATTTAAATTGTTCTGCATAAAATCTTCTTATTCCCATGCCAGAATCAGCCATGGAGCAATTCACGGCTATAAAAAATAGCAATATAGTTTATTTTTTATGTGTTTTTTTGTGGTGATGTACTATTTTTTTTTCTTGAATTTTATTTACATTAAATTATAGCATTAAATGTTTTAAATGTTTGCCTAAATTTGAAGGAGCAATTCATAAAATAAAACTGTTGTGCCTTACCCAGTGCATGGTCTGGATGGGGTAGAGGGGCATGAATGACACATTATTTATATACTTATATATACCTTTTTTAAGGCTCTGCATTAGGCATAACACAGTATATACGTATACAGTGCCAAGCAAAAGGGTAACAATGTTTTGAACTTTTGACTTTCAGGTTCCATATCTCGATATCAACTACAGCTTTGATTGTGAGGCTACCATCATTTTATAGACCATGATCTTGGCTCTCATACAGAAATTTGACTTGCACCTATTTAGCATATGCTTAGTTATGCAGATTCTTGTCATGTAACTGCATTGTTACTGTTTTTTGCTCCTGATGGTGGAACAATCTTTTTCTTCTTGTTACTACAAATAATAATCTGCTGTCTTACTCCCTAACAGCTCACTGAATCTACAAAATGCTATAACACAAAGTTCTGTGTATAAATAAATAATAGCCTTACAATTACCAAAGAAAACCAGAATCCCAAGGCTAATATTACCAATAATCCCACTCAGACCAAATACTACAACATCCTGACCACATATCACCACCCCACAGTGGCTAAATAATTTCACCACATATCCTCATCACATAGTGGCTGAATAATACACCATACCATTACTGAATATAAACCATTATGCCACAACCAATATTACTGCCATACAGTGACCACACAGTGGTAGATAACAGTTGTACCCAGGTGATCTGCACACATAAAAGTGATTAAAATAAAGTTACATTCAGGGACTCAAAGGAGACGTCTTCTTTGATGAATTGTTCTCTTCTCTGATGAGTCGTTCTCTTACAGTAGGGAAAATACGTATTTAATGCACTGGCAATTTTGCAGGTTTCCCACCTACAAAGAATGGAGAGGTCTGTAATTTTTATTGTAGGTTCACTTCAACTGTGAGACAGAATCTAAAAAAAAATGAGAAAATCACATTGCATGATTTTTAAATAACTAATTTGCATTTTATTGCACGAAATAAGTATTTGGCACAATAGAAAAACAGACCTTAATATTTGTACAGAAACCTTTGTTAGCAATTACAGAAGTCAGACGGTTCCTGTAGTTCTTGATCAAGTGTGTACACGATTGATGTAATGAGTGCAGACTACTTTTAAAGGGTTTCTCAAAGAAAAACTAACAGGTCTGTGAGAGCCAGAATCCTTGATGGTTGGTAGCTGATTAAATACTTATTTCATGCAGTAAAATGTTAAGTATTTAAAAATCATACAATGTGATTTTCCGGGGGGTTTTTTTTTAGATTTTGTCTCTTACAGCTGACGCGTACGATAAAAATTACAGACCTCTCCATCCTTTGTAGGTGTGAAAACTTGCAACATTGCTGGTGTATCAAATACTTATTTTCCCCACTGTAAGTTTTTCTTTCCCTTTTTTTTTTTCCTCCATCTGGCCAAGACCGCCGTGACGACGTCTGATGTCCACAACCCTTCACTGTATTTACCAAACATACATCTCGGACACCTCACTTTTCCAGCACGTCCCTACCAATTCCGACCTCTGTACAAACTCCCCACCTGTAGCGCATCAAATTGTAATAATGACCCTCTTGTGTCCCTATGGGGACCTCATTTGTTCACAATGTTTAGGTCTTGTTTTTTGTCACTATATAGAAGTTAGTTAAATCCTCCAATGTAGTATGTAGGTAAGCAGATAGATAAACCCCTTTAGGTGCTGTAGTTAGTCCTCAATAAGGTAGATTTATAGAGCCCCCAATCGGTAGTTATCTAGCTCACCTATTAAGTGCCGATGCAAAGAGGTGGGTAGAAATATAAGCCCCCATAGCTAGGTACATACCTTCTTTTTTTCCGTGTATAGCTAGCCCATTGATTTTCACAGATGATGTATGATTCTTACTTTTTCAAGAGACATAGGTGGTCATGATACTAGTTAAAGGGATGTTCTCTATACACTGTTTCAAAGAGCCACAGCCAGTTTCAGACTTGCATTTGCTGGATAAGCTGTGGGTGGTTCTATAGCAGTGGTTGGCACATTAATGCTGCTATTCCAGTTATAAATGCTGGAGGTTTGTAAACTATAATGCACAAGGCTACAGGGGTTAAAACTTGTTAGTAACTTATAGAAACAAGCCCCTGTATTAGGGGGAGCTCACACGGTGTACTGTGGCATGCACCGTAAAATCTCTGATGCCGGTTCTTTTAAAATGATTATGACGGGCAGTGGCCCGAGGCAGTTATCTGCATCCTAAACCTAATTATTTGATGCCACAAATATTAGGATTGGTCATCCAAGATCAAATATTGGAATTGTAGGGACAACACCAGGCACGTAACTAGAAATCATAGGACTCCATATCAAAATGAGATGGGGCCTCACCACTTAATGACAATAAACTAAAACAGCAGCATAAGTACAATAATTAAAGGTACAAGTAATACCGCCATACATCAGGCAACCCACATGGTAGTGTTAAAGAGCAGAAAGCCACCAACTACTTATTTCCTACAAAAAGGAACAATGTTCTTGTACCTGCATTGCCCCCCTCAACCTCTGAGTCCCACAACCCCCACAACAGCTGCTATGGCTATAGTTACCCCTATGGACGCTTTAAGATTTCTACCACCTATCATCATGAGCTTTGGGTTCTGGTCGCCCCAACTCTCTTTTTGTAGCCTTTCAAGGCATTTCTTTTTGTCAGGTTGATATGGAACATGTATTTCTACCTAAGGATAAGAGCTGCAGGGGATTTAAGGGGTTGTCTGGTCCGTCTACAAAATAAAAGGATGCTCCTGGTGGCCCAATAAAAACCAAAAACCAAATACTTACTGTACAGTCTCGTGCTGGGTCTTCCCAAAAGTCTATTTTCTTTCTTCTACTTCTGAACGGCATGTCACTGCTGCAGCCAATCACGTGCCGCTTTCCTTACATCATCATTCTGAAGTGAGGCGCTCCTAATGGTGATGTAAGCGTAGGCACATGACCACTGCAGCCAATCAACGGATGCAGCGGTGACACCCCCATTCGGAAGGTGAGTATAGGTGATTTTTTTTCTTTCATGGGCCACCATCGATTTTTTTTTTCCTAGAACATCTGGACAATGGGCGACATGTATGTACGGGGCTGCACCAGAAGTCTGCCGTCTTTCCAGCCCAAAAACTGGCACAGCCCTGTTTGCTATATTTTTAATCAGGTGCACTCCAAAATTAGGCGCATTATAAAGCACCTGTGGCACTTTGTAATGCGCCTGAGATCGGGGTCGTGCTGGAGGCGTGTCGCTCTACAACCGTATGAATCTACACATGTATGACTGTTTATCAGCAATTCCAGGTGCATTACTGCTGGAACAGGTAAACCACTTTTTAAAGTGGTTTACCTGAGCCAGAAATGTCATTTAGTAGCTAGAAAGCGCTAAATCTATGACCCGCAGTAGAACAGGTTCATAGATTCAGGCGAATTCTATGCTACTAATGCGGACAAAAAAAATGCCGCCTGGCCAGCACAAATCATACATGTCGCCCAATGTTTTTAATCCTTTGTTCCCTGTGATCTGTGCAACTCTTATGGAATAAATGAAAGTTCCATGAGGCATCTGACAGAGCTGTTCGAACACTCTCCCTTCACATGTGAGGGCAAGATGCACTTCTCTAAAGCTGACGCTGAATTTTCTGGCTGCTATGAGCTGAGAGCAGAGAAGGGTTAAGGAAGTTTGGAAGTATCTATTTAGGTGGAGAACATCTGCAAACTGCAATTCAAATGAGAATGGAAGTTGCAATCCCTATAGAGATCATCAGGTTTTCGAAACTGTGCCAAACAAGAGTTAACTTTGCAACAATCATCCAGTTTGTGCGCTGAAACCACTAGTCACAATGACATTTTAATGGGACATAATGTAACAAATGTGTAGAAAAACACACGCACACATATTGCTGCTCCACAATTACCTCCCCAGAAATTGCTTTCTTTCCAATTGTTAGACATTACTGTGTTTTCTGCACCCACATAAATCTTGTGTGATTATAGAGTGGAGGCAGAGACTCGGCAGAAAGAGCTCAGTATTTGTTGGGGACTATTTAACTGTCTCACTTTTTCTAAAATGACACGACTGGCCATGTACTGAGGGGCGATCTGTCACTGTGTGAGGGCGAATCCAGGACCTCTTCTCTACAAGCCACAATTTTGAGTAATAAATTATTGGTCGGTAATCCAGAGGCCTAAAACTCCTTGGGTTCTTGATTTAAGAGGTAAAAATTCCACGTTTCCTGCTCCGATAGTTCTGTGATTGTATCTTGCTCACTCACTTAAAGGGGTTGTCTCATCTCAGTTTCATAGGATGCATGAATGAAATAATGCTGCTTTGTTCTGTCACTTCCTGGTCAAGCTGTCTGTAATTAGCATATGAGCTCCCGTGTATTCAGACCTCTGCTAATTAGATAAATCTCCCGCTGTCAGGACCAGGGAAGTTTTTGAGTTTAAGTAAACAGCAGTAATTACTGGCTTTTGTCTGAAAGATCAGATAACAAACAAGCTCTCACTGTCTGGAGTTCTGTGCTTTGTAACCTGTGTGATGACATCACTCCCTGCTATCAGATAGAACAAACAGCAGGGGAGAAGGAGTACACAGGTCGGTCACTGGGGGAACCAGAGAGAGCACAGAAGTTGATAAAATCACTTGTAGCTCCTTAACAACAAAAAAATGAACAAAGCAATATATCTGGAAAACATCTTTATTTAGTGTTCCCAACATGAAAGCTTATCTTTGTAGCGAGACAACTCCTGTAGAACCAGTGACAGCCTGACCAGGAAGTATGAGTCTGAAGCTGGCTGAGGCTCTGTGAAACAACATGGTGAGAACATCCCTAATTTAAGAGATCTGGCCTTCATAGATGAGACGGGATTGAGATCTGGGAAATTTGGGACTAGCTCAGCATCTTTTTTTGTCAAGTCGTTTCTGAACAAATTTTTTTCAGTGTTGCAGAGGGCATAAGGGAATATCGCGGCCATGAAGGGGTCAGCTTGGTCTCTACAAGGTTAAGGCAGATGGTACATGTCATAGTAACATCCACATGATGTCAGAACCCAAGGTTTTGCAGCAGAACATTTTCTTGAGCACACTGCTTCCATCAGCATTACCTCCCAGGTAAGTGAAGCATACGCAGCAACAACGGGTGTCCCGGAAACAGCTGACCAGCATAGGTATGCTGGAATCGGAAATCACCTCAGCCCGATGAAAACGGAAGGTAAAAAACGTAGCTTTATTATATCCAGTGTAAAAACAGCAACACGTATAGAAAAATCATGCTGTGAAGCAGACGCGTTTCGGGCTAGAGCGACTTTGGTCACTGCTGAAGTATACCCAGCCTTCTGGTCATGATCTATCGGACCTGGCTGCCTTCTTCCATTGCTCCTTGGTTCACTCCTGATGCTCACATGCCCATTGTAGGCGCCTTATGATGGCGGTGGACAAAGAACAGCATGAACACTGTGGTCAGCAGCTCCATAGCCCCGTACTCAGCCAGTTGTGATGTCCTTACAGCTTTCTATCATAACCAGCAGGAAATGTTTCCGTTAAATGTACTTCATTAGCTTCTCTGTTGGGTTGGACTAGATGGACTTGCCTGGTCAGGTGCCATTGTAAAGAGATGGTTGAAGTTATTCATATCACCTGTGGCTGGGTTAGTTGGTGTGTAATCTTGTCATCACATCTCCACACTGGTCAAATTTGTTCTCTAATGTCATTAAAGATCTTTTTGGGCCCTTAAACCTTGAGGCTCAGAAATGGCTACAAGCTCTGCAGTCTACTCCTATCACTGCAAAATCCGAGGCTAGCCTAAACACTGGAGCAACGTGGCAGGAAGCAATTTCCAAGAGGCAGGGAGACGTGAGTTTGTTCTCAAGCCATGTGATAGTAAATCGATGCCCTTCAGCTTTATGGGGAATGAAGTAATAGATCTGTTTAATGGGGGAAAAGTATCTTTTATAACAAAGGGACCTGTCTGCTCTCCTGGCAAGTTTGTGTTAGTAAACTCTTGGGGACTCATGTATGAAAACTGTTTAGATCTAAGACTTTCTTTGTTGCCCATAGCAACCAATCAGAGCCCCCCTTTAATTTTTCCAGAGCACTATATGAAATTAAAGGAGAACTCTTGATTGGTCGCTATGGGCAACAAAGTCTTAAAGCTAGACAGTTTTCATACATGAGGCCCTTGAATTCCCCGCGAAATAACAATTCTAGCGCATCATTTCACAGACCTATAAAAATGTTGTACCTCTATTATTCCTGTAAAAGGTATGAATAATTTGACAGCTGGGTGTTACCATTCCACTCAAAAGGGTGTGTCTCTACATATTCTACATAATCTAATCAGTGAAGACAGTGTTAGGCTATAAACAAGGAATGGCGTGATCAGCTCACCTGGATTGCAGCAGCGGGACGCCCGGACAGGCAGCAGCACTTTGCTGGAGTAAGATCAGTAGGAGGAAAAAGAGGCGGAGAGAGATCCAGCGTACATCCGCATGCTTGAATTGAAAAATGGTTCCAAACTTTATTTGAACAATTAAAAGGTGGTTACAGGTTTACACCACACATTCCAACATCATAGACTGCCGACGCGTTTCAGAAAAAGATCCTAAGTCTTGGCATAGCAATAGTGAGTAACGGAGACAAATATATATGATTCCGCTCCGATCATGTGATCAGTCACGTGACCCTCTCCAACTCTGGTCACGCGACCGGTAACATGGCGGCTATTAAAAAACAAAACAATGCATTAATAAAATTGCTAACTGATTAGCAAATAGATATTTTTTAATACAAACCAGGTAGTGTTAGGCTATGTTCACACGGCTTAAAATGGGACGTATTTCAGTCCGTAATTACGCGCCGGAGTGCGCGAATTACGGCTGGAATACGTCCCAGTCATTACAGTAACTATGGATTACGTCTCCTCTCCCCGCTCGGCAAATCCGCCGCGGGGGGAGATAAGTGACATGTCATTTTCTAGCGGCGCGTATACGCCGCTAGTAATGATAGTCTATGGGCCGGCGAGGTGCCGCCCCCCGCGCCCGCCCCCCCCCCCGTCTACACGGCGGAATTGCGGGGCGGAATTACGCCCCGCAAATAAGCCGTGTGAACATAGCCAAAGACTGTCTAGAGACACAAAAGTGAAGTGGTACCACCCAGTTGTCACATTTTTTATTCACATACTGACAAGCGATACGTGTTATATGTTTTTTCTTTAATTGGGTGGTTAGGTTTATCAATACAATTTTTTAAAGTTCCCTCATGTACATGACTTCATGATTTGTCTCTCCGACTTCCCCTCTGTGAGCTCTGATAGTACGACGAGGTTTTGATGCGCTTCTTTGGAAGCTGTTTTGGGCGCTGAAAAAGAAGTGTCATGTCAATTCGTGAAGCAATTTTTAGGTGTGTTTTTAGACACGTTTGTTGGCGCATTTTTTTATGCGTTTTTGGTGCGTTTTTTGATCTGGCTATTAATTTGTATGGGTGAAAACAGTATTGAAAACCTCGTCCAAAACTTCGCCCAAAAACGCGCCGAGAAACACATCTAAAACCTCTTTCAAAAACAGTGTCAAAATCATCCGTGTGAACATACCTAAGGGTCTGTTCACACGGGTTATTTGGACGCTGATTTTTCGGCTCCTGAAACACCATCAAAACCTCGCCTGAAAAACGCTTCTTCAGAAGAAGTTTTAGAGGCGTTTCTCGGCACGTTTTTTGGCGAGGTTTTCAACACTGTTTCTCCCATACAAATTAATAGCCGGGTCAAAAAACGCACCGAATAACAATCCAAAAATGCATCGAAAAATGCGCCGAGAAACGCGTCTAAAAACACACCTAAAAATTGCTTCAAGAATTGACATGACACTATACTTTGTAGGACCACCTTTAGCTGTAATGACAACTGTTGTCTGCTGGGGGATGATCTACCAGCTTTGAACATCTAGAGGCTGGATTTAATGTCCATTCTTCTTAGCGTAATAGCTCTAGCTCAGTCAGATTGGTTGGTGAACGTTTGTGAACAACAATTTTCAAGTCCTGCCACAGATTCTCAATGGGATTTAGATCTGGACTTTGACTGGGTGGTAAATGACATCTAACATTATAATTAATTTATTATAAAGAGTACAATAATCCCTATAAATTACAGCTGCTACAGAACCTGTTTTCCTTAGTAAGGGAAAGATTGCAGGCCACGATTTAAACAATTTTTTTTTTGATATGAAACACTTTTATCCTTTTCAAAATGAAGGTTTTCAGCACTGAGCTGTGCATCATGAGGTCTTGCAGCAGCAAGGATGAATCACAGGTGGGCCAGCAGACGGGGTGTGTATATTTTATAATAAAAAAAAAAGTTTGGATGTATCGGAATGAGTAGAAGTGGATTGAGCTGTAATTTCTGTCAAATTTGTAAATGTAGCAATATTTAAGGGTTTTTTTTGTATATTGGTGAATTCTTTTTTTTTTTGTTTAAAGGGTTTTTGCCACGAAGTAAAATTGACGTGGGAAGCTTGCAAATGAAATAACAAACATTTTCACCATTCATTATTATTAAGAATTCTGCACCGTTTTTGTTTTAGCTGCTCCTTTGTTTAAAGCTCGTCTCCAGGGGATACGACCAGGGCTAAGAGCTCCTCAGTCCTGGTCGCACATACTCAGACATCACCTCTCCTCTCAGGCAGCTACTGAGTGTTCAACCTCAGGTGCTGTCACTCTACTCTGTGCTCCTTAGTAAATAGTCAAACAGTGCAATTAAATAAAAAAAAGAACCCTCAATGAGGTTTGTGCATTCATAAAGAGAAAAAAAAAATCCACAGGTTTGGTTCCTGCAGGGATTTGAACCTAGGGTCCTTGTGCCTGGAGGCAAAAACTTTACCTCTCAGCTACTCACACCGCTTCGCAGAAACAGACCTTTCTTTGACTACAGAGAGGAAAGGCATGGTGATGTCATCCTGCAGGGTCACATGATATGCAATTCCAACAAATCACACACGCCCCCCTCTGAGCACACAGAGCTGAAGAGCTGGATACAGGAGGTATGAAATGAGATCGTGGCAAAACCCCTTTAAATTCTACATTTATACAATAAAAAAGTTACGGCAGTGAGGATGCAGGTCAGTATAATAAGCTCTGCAGCTGCTGATGAACCTCTTTTTTAGACAAACCGTATGTTCACACTGCGTTTTGGATCCGATTTTGGATCTGAAAAATCACATCCAAAAGCGCTGAATCAATCGGATCCAAAAAATGCATCCAACATGCAGCTGCTTGTTTGGATATGTTTTGGCTGCAGCAGGATCGCACCCTATAGTTATAAATAGGGCGTCTGCTGCGTCTTTCGGATCAAGACTTGACATGAAAATTTTTTGAACGGATCTGAAAGACGCAATGAGACGCACATCGGCGATCACTGGTCTGAACCCCGATACATGTTTTACATTGAAAGCAATGGAAATCGCACTGCACATTGTTAGATGCGTGTTTGGCTCCGTTTAGGGTCTGAAACATGAATCCAAACACGCATTTAAAAATGGATCCAAAATCGGATCCAACACATCGTGTGAACTTACCCAAAGACTGAGCATTACATGTTGGTCGGTCCGTAGTTGAACTGTCCCCAGTAATGACCTGTGACTGCTGCTGCAGGAAGAGATAAGCGGGGTCTTTGTAGTGCCGCTTATCTCTGAAGGCTGAGGCATCAGACTGTGACATTCATACCGATATGATTTGTGCACAATATTTCAGGTTTACTTTTTACCTTTCAGGAACTTCAAATTCAAATGGGTCCTGGCTGGGCTTTCTCGCTGACTGACAAGGCAGGTGCTTGACGAAGTTGTTCCATATTCATCTCTCTGCTGTTCCTGCCAAAGCCTATTATACGGAGAAAGAAAGTTTGGGATTAGGAGGATTCTGGGTTATTGTGTGAGACCCTGCAAAGCTGAGCTTCTTAAGAGACCAGCTGCTTTATGAGACTCTATCATCCCCTCACCATAATGTGACTATGGCCGGCATCAAGTGCATGGGGAACCATCTTGAACAGAAATTGTGTTTCAGATGGTAACAGTGTCTCCAGCTGGTAATATCAAATGCCACTCAGTTGCCAGCTGAGCCCATCAGATCTCCCGCATTCTTTGACACAGCGCGGGCCTCCTCTCGGAGCATTATGTCATTAATCCCTTCGCTAGCCGGCTAGCTATGATGGAATCATATTTTTGCAGCATAATCCTTTGTTTTCAGCCTCGCACAAAGTTAGTGTCTGAGCGGCTGGATAACGACCCGACTCATAATTGTATTAATGATTTACGGATATGAAATTAAAACTGCGCCATCATTGATTTTTTGCTTGTATTGATTATAATTAATTAATTTTGTGTCCTTGGCTCAGCAATTCTAAGCGTTATATCAGGGATCTGTCATGTGTGGCTCTTCTAAACCAAATTGCAGCCTTAAAGGGGTTGTCTCACTACAAGGATTGCTTTTTATGTTAAAGACAAAAACAAGTCACTTTGCAATATACAGTATGTCCATTAACAGTGTCCTACCTGTTCTGAGATATCCCCCTTGTATGGGCTGCATCAGCTCCTCAGGTTGCTATAGTTACAGACCTGTTTCATCCCTCATGATAGGCTGCCAGCACTGGTTGCTATAGCTACAGACCTGGCTTCTACTGCAGCCTAGTAGAAGCCAGTAAACACGCCCCTGAATTCAAAATGAAACCAAGAAAACAGGATTGAGGTAAGATGAATCAATGTAGTGAGACAACCCCTTTAAGTTTGTGGCTGTAGAAAATATGTCCTATTTCACAGAAATAGTTAAAAAAATATTTTGCCTGGCCCTGTGCAGAACATTTTGCTGGCGCACCATACTACAGTATATGCTGCCATGCAGCAGACAACCATATAATGCTGATTATAGTGTACAACAGGATGGTGCCCAAATAATAGTACCAAGCATTGGACACACAATGCTTCCATATATTTTTCGAAATGATAAAAAGTCTCCACCAGCACGGACCACCATATAGTGCTCACATTATAACCTATAGTGAGCAAATAACAGCTCCAAACATAATCTGTTAATAGTGCCATAGAGGGCCTCCACCGGAAGGTACTACAAAAATAATTTACTGTACAGTCCTAAATCGCAGTACTACTATAGTGTACTCCAATAATACCAATATATAGTGAATAACAGTTCCAACCATAAAATGCAGGCACTAGAAAAATTATATGTAAATAGCAGTGCTATACAATGGTTAATGGTTAAGCACCACCATACTGTACTCAAATAATAGCAACATATAATGACCGTATAACATAGTCTAACAGCAGTGCTATATACAGTAGTACGTCCATCAGTATGCATTCAAAAATTATGTACCATACACAACCTAAATAGCAGTGCTACACATTGGCTAAGCACCATCATACTGTACTCAAATAATACTAACATATCGTAAACAGAAAACATATCCAAAAATAAAGTAATCTAATAGCAGTGTTATACACAAGTACATCCACCAGCATGCATATATATGGGCTATATAGTACCTAAATAGTGGTGCATGCAATATCTAATGCCTAAGTACCACCATACTGTACTCAATACCAGCATATAGTGACCAAGTAAGAGTTCCAAAAATAATGTACTGTAACAGCAGTGTGATATAGTATCTCCCAGGGCTGTGGAGTCGGCAAGCCGAAGCCCCGACTCTGACTCCTGACTCCCTCATACACGGCGCATGTTTAAGTGATAACTTTACTGTAGTAAAATGGTAACATCAGGCTGTTTGTCACCTTATGATACAATAATCAAGCTATTTAGGTAGAACAGACACTGACAAGCTAAAGGGTAACAATGTTTTGATCTTTTGAACACTTGTGGGTAGAGTTGAAGAAAAAGCTGTATTTGTATCCAAGTCCAGTCTGCACCAACATTGGGAATGTGTAGAAGAGACCTGGGACCAGATTTTGGTCAAGACATGCTTGAATCTGATCCAGAGCCCAGAAGGATTCAGGCAGTATTGAAAAACAAAAGGTGGATTTCCCAAATACTAACAAAATAATAAAAATTAACATTTAGATTTTTAGGAGCAAAACAGTAACAATGCAGTTACAGGAAAGAATCTGCAGAACTAAGCAGAAGCTAAATACTTGTAAGTCATATTTATGTGTAAGATATGTAAGATGATTGTATATACAATTACAGTAGCCTCATGTACAAAGCTGTAGTGGATGGTGAGATATGGAGCCTGAAAGTCTCACAAGTTCAAAACATTGTTACCATTTTGCTTGTCAGTGTAAAATATATTTATAGGATATGACTTTAGAAAACAAAAAAATTGTAAATATGCAAAACACTGCAGGAACATTTGGAGTCTCTGAATTTGTTCTGAGAAATAATATTGCTTCCACCAGATCCTATACATGACCTCACATCTGATCTCATTATTTCCAGGCTAGAGAACGGCCTCTCTACACTAACTTGGGTTGGGGGCAAAGCGGTGACCACAGGGACAACATCTCTAACAATGTCAGGGTATAAAGGAATTGCCTCAGCCACAGTCAGTTTTGATGAATGGTTGAACTCTTCTACTTCTTTGAAAACAGGTGAAAAATTTTGCTGAAATCTGTTTGCCCTGGGAGCGGAATCTTTTCCCCTGGGGCAGCGCTTTGCCTGCTCCATGTCATCAATTACACTCCTCATGTGATGAGGCTGAAGATATGGGAGCAGTAGCACTGGCCGGACCCAATTCCTCTTGCTCTTTGCATCGAACTAACTGGAGCAACTTATTATATATTTTGGGAGTCGGAGTCGGTCCCTTTTATGACGACTCCGACTCCTGAACAATAGGCACCGACTCCAACTCCACGACTCCACAGCCCTGGCATCTCCAACAGCATGCAATGAAAAAATTATGTACTATACATAATATAATAACAGTGCTGTACAGGGTCTCCACTATAATGTATTGCACAAATAATGTACTTTACTGTGCTTAAATGGCATTGTCACACAATGCCTAAGTATCGCCATACTATACTCCAATAATATGAATATATGGTGATCAAACATAATATAACCGCAGTAATTTATAGTGCCTCCAACAGTATGCACAGCAAAAATAATGTCCTATACACAAGCTAAAAGCAGTCCCATACAATAACCACCATGCTGTACTTAATTAATAGTAACATTTAGTGAGAGATTAACAACTCCAAACATAAAGTTATCTGATAACAGTTATGCAGTCTCTCCGAGAATGTACTGCAAAAGTATTGTAGTGTATACTGCCTAAATAGCAGTGCACAATGACTTCCATACAGCGCTCAAAAAATACCAACATATAATGACTAACAGCCCCATAGAGATAGTAATGTGATAACAGTGCTACACAATGTGTACATGAATCCTGCTCTGACAGAGTACCATATTTTGCTTACTCATATATAGTACATTACAAGATATAGAGAACAGGTGTAATGGTCTATGACTGCAGAATCAGACTACACAGGGTTTGATTGTAGTCTGTAACTATGGAAACACATAGGTCTGGATGGTAGCTGGAGACACATAACGGTTGAAGATTTTTAATCAAGTGCAAAGTTGCCCTTACATTAGTAATAAAAAAAGACTGGAACAGTGGATATCCCCTTTAGGATTAAAGGGAACCTGTCACACAGATTATGCCCCCCTTGCTGAGGGCAGCACAAGCTACTGTCAGACCTGCTGATTCCAGCACTGTGCCCCTTATTCTGTAAGATGCTGCAGTTTTTAAGAGTATTTAGCGATCAAATCTGCAGTTTTCAGCCAGAAAAGTCATATGAAGAGTCCTTTTTTCCAAACCCCGCCCATCTGAGGCTCGCCCCGCCCACCTCAACTGAGACACCTCTTACTTTGAACAGGCAGAAACATTTGAATTACTGCCAGGGGGCGGGGCTAGCCTTTGGTGGGCGGAGCTAACACCTGCTCATGAATAAGATTTGAGCACTAAATACTCAAAAACTACAGCATCTTACAGAATAAGGGACACAGCACTGGGAACAGCAGGTCTGTCAATAGCTTGTGCTGTCGTCAGCACGGGGGGCATAACCTATGTGACAGGTTCTCTTTAATGCTCAAATCTTATTTATGAGCAGGTGTTAGCCCCGCCCACCAAAGGCTAGCTCCGCCCACTGACAGTTATTCACATGTTTCTACCTATTCAAAGTAATAGGTTTATCAGTTGAGGTGGGCGGGGCTAGCCTCAGGTGGGCGGGGTTTGGAAAAAACTGACTCTATTCTGGCTGAAAACTGCAGATTTGAGCATTAAATGCTCTAAAACTCCAGCATCTTACAGAATAAGGGACACAGCGCTGGAAACAGCAGGTCTGACACTAGCTTGTGCTGCCCTCAGCAAGGGGGGCATAACCTATGTGACATGTTCCCTTTAAGCACTATTGAAAACCACAGAAAACACCTTCTGATACAGTGACACAGTTTACTGACAAACTCAGCGCCTGCTAAATCTGCAAGTGGTTGTTGGCTCTACAGCTGCAGAAATGAATGGCCATCCACTGCAGTCACTGATTTTAGTAGGTTTTGGGAAAGAATAGAAGAATCCAACATGGGACAGGGTCAATAAAGAAGGCTTGTATGTACCGAGCAGTAACATTGATGATATAAGTAAATAATGGAGTGTGTCAGTGTTGGTTTGTAGCTTTCTTTGCTCTGCACCGGTTAGCAGAGCGGCTCTTCTGTGCTTGTAATGTCTATTGTACTATGTTTCCTCTCCATCAGAATCCTATCCATTACAACCTATGACTTTCTTTGTATTCTTAATGAGCCCTTTGTACTGAGTTTGTCTTTCACAGAGACTGATTTTGTTCCACTTCTTCCCTGCCCTCTCATCTTTGCAAGATCCATCTCTTTTATGACTTAATGCTTCTGATGAGTGCCAGAAAATGCACCCTCAGCTGCCGTGGGAGCAAGAAAATGGCAGTTCGGAGACCTGGCAGGAGGCCTTCTCTCACACATCTAAACATACTTCTCTCTGATAAATGACTCCCCTGTCCGAGGAGAGCTGAAGTTTAACTTTTCAATCTAAGAACGAATGAATCTCGTACTTACCAGGAGAATCTGCAACAAAGGCTCAGGTGCACATTCACAGACTGCGAAATCAGGTCGGGGGTCGCCAAATTTTCCATAAAAAATACCAGCATGTTTACACAGCTAAAAAAGGCGGTATGGTGAGAGTTGATGACTGGCACGCAGAGGCGTAACTTCATGCTCTTGGGCCCTGGTGCGAGAGGTGAACTGGGGGCCCCCCAGTTACCATGCACCATTTACAATGCTGGTATCTTCTTATGTGGCAGGAGGGCTTTTGGGCCCCCTCAGGCTGCTGGGCCCGGTAGCGACTGCTACCTCTGCACCCCCTGTAGCTACACCCCTGCTGGCACGTTACCCCTCTTGCTGAGGACAGCCCAAGCTAGTGTCAGACCTGCTGTTTCCAGCGCTGTGTCCCTTATTCTGTAAGATGCTGTAGTTTTAGAGCATTTAATGCTGAACTCTATTAAAGAGAGACTGTGGCTGATCCTCACATGTCTATGTTACTACATAATTGGATTCCCCATAACATAACAATTCTGGAACATTTTACCCTGAATCTCTATGTTGTGTGGTTCCTCCATTATCCCTCTAAGAAGTTCACTATCAATCTGTCAGCTGGGTGTTACTAATTGGGGGTGTGGCCCTGTACCATGTGATATTGTCCTATCAGTGCCAAGTCAGTGTGAGCTGGAACACACCCCTTTTAAAAAATGGAATGGTAACACCCATCTGACTGATTGGAATGGCACAACACAGTAATAAGTATTTACTAAAACAGACATATCGGGAATGGCCAATGGTCCTCTTCAACAAATTACAAATAATTAAAATTGCCAGTGTCGGCTCAGGCCTCTTGGCATTCATTAAAACCAAGCTGGTGGCTAAAAAAAGTGGCTAACTTAATTATTCTATAAACATTTAGATTTGCCAAAGGTAAAAATTGTCCATGAAGGTTGCCACCAAATCATCACGCCTTGGCCCCATGCACACTTATTCGGTGGAGGGACATTGACTGACTGCCTCCAACCACCCCCTTACAGTAGTTATACATGTTGGCCTTATGTTGCTGACCCCGCCGATGGCTGTGGGGCTTGCCAACCATCTAACATTTATGAGATCTTCCACTAATGTTTAATTGGCATATAAAAAAAAGGATCAGGCATAATCGAATTCCAACATGTCCAATCTTCTGGTCTCAAGAGATGTGAGCCACTGGCTTACTTTCTTCTTCCTACTTACAACACATGGTCTTGCCTGTGTATTGGGACCTCACTAGGAAGTCTGCTTAACAAGCTAGTCCTTTGTATAGAAAGGTTGCACACCAATATTTCAATTTTGCATATCAAAATACTATATTAAGTGACATAATAATCATCCGGCTTCATAAAATACAGGATCAAAATATTTTCATCTTTTATATAATTAGATTCATATCTTTTGTACGTTTCGGTCCCTAGACGGACCTTTCTCAACCGAATCTTTCCCAAATTTTAGATCTCTTATTCAGTTCTTTGTTTTTTTAAATTATACCTGTTGTTCTAAGACGCAAACAACATGCCACAGGTATAATTTAAAAAAACAAAGAACTGAATAAGAGATCTAAAATTTGGGAAAGATTCGGTTGAGAAAGGTCCGTCTAGGGACCGAAACGTACAAAGATATGAATCTAATTATATAAAAGATGAAAATATTTTGATCCTGTATTTTATGAAGCCGGATGATTATTATGTCACTTAATAAAGTTTTTTGATATGCAAAATTGAAATATTGGTGTGCAACCTTTCTATACAAAGGACTATTATATATATTTTGGTTTGCACCCGCTCTTTGCCTGATAGAGTGCCAAAGACAGCTTCTACACAAATTGCTTAACAAGCTATTGAGAGTACATGGCTACTACCACATGGGTGATATTCTGTGCTAAGTTAAAGGGGTTGTCTCACTACAAGGATTGCTTTTTATGTTAAAGATCTTGCAAAAACAAGTCACTTTGCAATATGTGTCCATTAACAGTGTCCTACCTATTCCTAGATATCCCCTCATGTATGGGCTGCATCAGCTCTTCAGATCGCTATGGCTACAGACCTGTTCGATCTCTCCTGATAGGCTGCCAGCACTGGTCGCTAAAGGTACAGACCTGGAGTCCTCAGCAGCTCATCCCTGTGTGCCAGTAGTAACCAATGAAGCCAGTAAACACGCCCCTGAATTCAAAAAAGAAACCAAGAAAACAGGACTGAGGTCAGATGAAACAATGTAGTGAGACAACCCCTTTAAATTTCCCAGTTTCCCTGGGAAGATGCTGCAGGTCCAGCTCTCAAATGATTTCTGTCCAGAGGTGTCCATAGTTGCTCCATTGACCTAGTAATCTGCTATCCTCACATGAGTTGCTGGTGAGGAGTTTCATGTCACAGCATGGTGAGCCTGTTCTCAACCACAGTCCTAGTAGTGAGCTCATCTAGATGTATTTTCTCTAAATGTTCTGCGATTTATATTGCTTATGTAAATTTAATACCAGCACCGAGCTCCCCTTTTGATACCTGGATGGGCAGATGGCAACCTTCAGTAGACAGAAGGTGCTGTAGCCAGAAATGATAGTGGAATCCCTAACAGCCATGCACTCTGAAGTCCTGGTGCAGTTTTGATCCACAAATTTGGTCCATGACACTTTGTTCCAAGATTGTATAGATCTCTAATACACACTTGTAAGCTGGACCATATTGTGCTTATGTATAGTGCAGTTATATATGGAGGTTTTTTCTCTCAGATGCCTATGGCACCTTACACTGGCTAATGAAGCATCCATGGCTGCAAAGTACAGGACTGTAACATTAAGAAGTGCTGAGATATAGAATGTATTTCCCTATAGTAATTAGTTACAAAAGCTCCCTATAGTGATTAGTTGTTAAAAACTCCCTGGACTTAGCCTGCCTGTCTCTGCTATCTGCTGTGTGCAGAGTCCCCTGTGTATTCTATGAGATGCACTCTGCTCTTCCCTGCCTCCTGCTTGTGAGAGCTGGCTTATAAACCAATGGTAAGCAGCGGGCAGGAGAGACAGACTGAAGCTGCATCTCATAGGATACACAGGAGTCTCTGCAGAGTGAATTAGGGGACAGAAATTCTTTGACATTGATCTACTTCTTGCTGCCCTCGCATAGGACTTGGCACAGAGCAAGTGCAGTGTGATGAGACTTCTCTGTTTCTACAAACCTGGAGGCAATATGACAAAGGCTGCACTAGGGAAAGCTTATCAGACAGAAGGAAGAAATCAAGATGGCAGACAACTCACAAATGACAAGCCCTGGACACGGTGCCAGTACCTTTTAGTGCAATAACATAAAAATTAGACCCTTGTGTGTTAGGATATATTTCATACACAGGTGATTTTGCAAGTTTTACCACTTCAACTGCGAGAAACAGAATCTAAGAAAAATCCAGAAAATCACATTGTATGATTTTTAAATAATTAATTTGCATTACATAGTTACATAGTTACATAGTACGGTTGAAAGAAGACAAGTGTCCATCAAGTTCAACCAAGGGTGGGGAAAATGTGGGTGAGGGAGAGAGACAAGGACATTAAGCCCAGCCTCCCCACTGGTTAATGCCCTGAAACCCACAAGGCAAGAACCAATCTGCTGCAGTGGAGACCCTATCTCTGACCACAGGACCGTCACCAGCCAGATCCAGAATGTTATATAACTACGTACCTATTAATATTCTTAGTTCCAGGTAGGTATCTAAGCCTTTCTTGAAACTCTCTACACTTCCTGCTGTGACCAGCTCCTCAGGCAGCTATTCCACAGATTCACAGTTCTTACAGTGAAGAACGCTTTTCTCCTCTGGAGATTGAATCATTTTTTCTCTAGTCGAAGGGAATATCCCCTTGTCTTTTGAGGGGGCTTCATTTGAAATCATTTTTCCCCATACTTTTTGTAGGGACCATTTATATATTTATAAAAATTAATCATGTTCCCCGGAAGCCGTCTTTTTTCAAGACTAAATAAGTTCAATTCTACTAACCTCTCCTCATAACTAAGATGCTCCATTCCCCTTATAAGTTTGGTTGCTCGTCTTTGCACTCTCTCTGGCTCCATTACATCTCTTCTATAAACTGGGGCCCAGAACTGAACAGCATATTCTAAGTGAGGACGCATTGTATGATTTTTAAATAATTAATTTGCATTCTACTGCATGAAATAAGTATTTTATCACCTACCAACCTGAGATAAACTACAAAAAAAGTTGTATACCTATCTATAAAAACTAACCTTTATTGATATTACATTAAAAATATACCACAAGATATCACCTAAGTATATCTAACTACCAAGCCTACCTATACCGACGCGGAGCGACCGCCCCGATAAGGACGACCCCGCCAAATATCTAGCAAGATACACTAACAATTATCTAAAACTATATCTAAATCTACTATCGTGTACTAAATACCCCAAAGTGTCATAAAATAAATGTTAACTCCTAAATACCTATGCAAAAATATCTCAACATACTGATGCACTATTAAGGTCACAATAAATACCTAAAGCAATTTGTCAGGATATATATTGTCCCAATTTTACCTACCGCGTTTCCCCCCTTGCTCAAAATGAATAGGGTTCATCAGGGACTTATCATTGGGCAAAACAACCTTCTTTAGTAATGTATTCATTCAAAGATTTTTAAAAAAAGATATAACATATCCATTACGGCATAATTAGATACATCGTATTTAAGATAAATACTAATATGGTAGGCATATCTTGATATTGTGCAACACCCTGGGAAGTTGGCATCCATGACACTGCCGTCAGAATATCGAGTCTTGGCGGCATTGACATGTGAACGGGTTTGTGAGTATGATATATATCATAGGGCACATCTTTATCGGTAGATAGTACCAAGAACTATTGATAAGACACCACCCATGTTGGCTACAATTTGGTTATGCCTACCATATTAGTATTTATCTTAAATACGATGTATCTAATTATGCCGTAATGGATATGTTATATCTTTTTTTAAAAATCTTTGAATGAATACATTACTAAAGAAGGTTGTTTTGCCCAATGATAAGTCCCTGATGAACCCTATTCATTTTGAGCAAGGGGGAAAGGCGTAGGATAAAAATTGGGACAATATATATCCTGACAAATTGCTTTTAGGTACTTTATTGGGACCTTAATAGTGCATCAGTATATTAAGATATTTTTGCATAGGTATTTAGGAGTTAACATTTATTTTATGACACTTTGGGGTATTTAGTACACGATAGTAGATTTAGATATAGTTTTAGATAATTGTTAGTGTATCTTGCTAGATATTTGGCAGGGTCGTCCTTATCGGGACGGTCGCTCCGCGTCGGTGTAGGTAGGCTTGGTAGTTAGATATACTTAGGTGATATCTTGTGGTATATTTTTAATGTAATATTAATAAAGGTTAGTTTTTATAGATAGGTAGACAACTTTTTTGTAGTTTTTTCTTTTGTTAGATTTTGTATGAGATGTCACTACAATATCAGGAAAGAGGCTGTGCCATATGTAGGCTTTGAGGCCATTGCTTTTTTGAAGTATCACCTACCAACCTAAAAGAAATCTGCCTCTCACAGACCTGTTAGTTTTTGTTTAAGAAGCCCTCCCACTCTGCACTCGTTACCTGTATTAATTGCAACTGTTTGAACTTGTTACCTGTATAAAAGACACCTGCCCACACACTCAATCACATTCCAACCTCTCCACCATGGCTAAGACAATGTACAAGGCTGGGATGGGCTACAGGACAATAGGCAAGCTGTTAGTGAGAAGGCAACAACTCACCTTGTGGGGTATGGGTGATTCTGAGAAAGGTCAGGAATCAGCCCAGAACTACATGGGAGGACCTGGTCAATGACCTGAATAGAGCTGGGATGACAGTCTCAAAGATTATTGTTAGTAACATGCCATCATGGATTAAAATCCTGCAGGGAACACAAGGTCCCCCTGCTCATGCCAGCACATGTCTAGGCCCATTTGAAGTTCACCAATGACCATCTACATGATCCAGAGGAGGCATGGGAGAAGGTCATGTGGTCAGATGAGACCAAAATAGAACTTTTTGATATCAACTACACTCGCCGTGTTTGGAGAAATAAGAAGGATGAGTACAGCTCCAAGAGCACTGTCCTAACCTCGAAGCATGGGAGGGGGGACATAATACTTTGGGGGTGCTGTTCTGCAAAGGGGAAAGGACAACTGCACCATACTGAAGGGAGGATGGATGGGGCCATGTATCGCGATTTTAGCCAACAACCTCCTTCCCACAGTAAGAGCATTGAAGATGGTTCGTGGCTGGGTCTTCTAGCACGACAATGACCCGAAGCACACAGCCAAGATAATTATGGAGTGGCTCTGTAAGAAACATTTCAAGCTGCTGGAGTTGCCTAGCCAGACTCCAGGTCTGAACCCAATTGAAAATCTTTGGAGGGAGCTGAAACTCAATGTAGCCCAGGAGGAGTGGGCCAAATTCCCTGCTGTAGAGTGTGCAAACTTGGTCAAGAACTACAGGAAACATCTGAGAACTAGAGAACTATGGATTACGCCTCCTCTCTCCGCTCGCACAATACGGCGAGCGGAGAGAGGAGTGACATGTCAATTATTCATGGCATATACGCGCCGGGAATAATGAATGCCTATGGGGTCAGCGAGCTGCCGGCCCCCCGCCCCACCCCCTAGCACACGGCGTAATTGCGGGCGAAATACATCCCGCAATTATTGCCGTGTGAACATAGCCTATAACGCTGTAGTTTTAGAGCATTTACCCCTCAAATCTTATTCATGAGCAGGTGTTAGCCCTGTAACACAGTCTATAGTGACCTCTATCAAAATGTTATTTAAACCGCATTGAAAGGAGTATACCTGGGCACTTTCCCTATGCCCTGTGTCTTAGTATAAAGTGAGAAGATACTCCTATGTAATCAACAGATTTTATGATATTTCCATGTAAAAGCACTTCTTCTTTAATGATTCTTATATTTTAATAACAATTAACAATGTATCAAGTATCAAAACTTTAGTAAAAAAACTTTAGTAAAAAGTATCAAAACTTTAGTAAAAAGTCTAGAGAGACCTTTTACTAAAGTTTTGATACTTGATACAGTGTTAATTGTTATTTAAATATAAGAATAATTAAAAACCAGGTGTTAGCCCCACCCACCAAAGGCTAGCCCCACCCACCTGGCAGTTATCCACTTGTTACTACCTATTCAAAGTAATAGGTTAGTCAGTTGTGAGGTGGACTCTTTACATGACTTTTCTGGCTGAAAACTGCATTTGAGCACTAAATACTCTAAAACTAGAGCATGTTACAGAATAAGGGACACAGCGCTGGAAACAGCAGGTCTGACACTAGCTTGTGCTGCCCTCAGCAAGGGGGGCATAAACTATGGGACAGGTTCTCTTTAAGTTCTGTTTTTCTATTAATGAGTATCAAATACTTATTTCATGCAATAAAATCCTAATTAATTATTAAAAAATCATACAAGGTGATTTTCTGGATTTTTTTTATAGATTTTGTCTCTCATAGCTATAGTGAACCTATGATAAAAATTACAGAACTCTCCATTCTTCGTAGGTGGGAAAACTTGCAAAATCACCAGTGTATCAAATACTTTTGCCCACTATATCTATATATACACTTACACAGGTGTCTTAAGATTATAGTGCAAACATTCAAATTTTATATGCATTTTAGACCGCTGATAGAGTGGTCACACCTCTCTACATGGCCCAAACTGTCAGAACCATGGGGCAATTACTGAAATTACTGTTTTAAATTTGCCCTATTGCCATCTTTCTAATTGGATTTGGTTTCCTGCTGCTGTAAACTCCTGTGCGTGCCTCCAAACTAAAAATCAAGAATAGTGAAAGGGTTAATAATTTATACATATGACACCGTCAAAAAAATGGATGCATTCGTGAGCCCCTCTTATATAACCAATCCTGTTTACATTCATTTATTTTTAAGTCCCAGCCGGGTCTGTCAATTGAAAGGACTGTTTTGATGTATCTGGTTCAGGACTGAGCAGCAGATAGCAGAGTATTAAATAATTCACGCAGCGCTGGTGAGTCTGTATACTCTGCTTCATACAAGTGAAGTACTATATGTTTAGCAGAGGCTGGAGAATTGCCAGCTGCATAATTCCAGTCTTGACCCTCAGTTGTCCTGATGTGGGTTTTAATAATACGGATAAGTAAGATGAAGCTACAGAATATTGCTTCACATTCAGAGAGCGGATTTGCACATTCTTTTTTTTATAAATGAACAACGAACCTTCATAAAGACAATTTAAAGGTGTCCGTGTCCTCCTTTTACAAACCGCTGGCTGCTGTGTCTGACACTACTGAAGTGCAGGAGCTGTGTACTGCTTTGGTAATGTGTACAGTACATGATCAGACCAGCATATTGATGGCACTTGCCAACCTGCCGATTCCAGGAGATTTAGGCTATGTTCACACGGCTTAAAATGGGCCGTAATTCGGTCGTACAGCGCAAATTACGGGCTGAAAACGGCCCAGTCATTACGGTAATCCACAGCTCTCATAGAGAACTATGGATTACGTCTCGAATATGCCGCAGGGGGAGATAAGTGACATGTGAATTACCAGCGGTGTATACGCGCCGCTGGTAATGCAAGTCAATGGGCCGGCGAAGTGCCGCCCCCCCGCTCACTTCCCCGCCCCCAGCCACACGGCGTAATTGCGTCCTGCAGTTAAGCCATGTGAACATAGCCTTAGGGTATGTTCACACAGCGTCTATTAGATGCGTGTTTGGATCTGTGTTTCAGACCCTAAATGGACCCAAACACGCTAATAACAATGTGCAGTGCCATTTACATTTTAATGTAAAACATGCATCAGCGTTCAGACGAGTGATCCTCGATGTGTGTTTACTTGCGTCTTTCTGATGCGTCTTTCGGATCCAATCACAGAATTGTCATGTCAATTCTTGATCCGTTTGAGGCAAAAGACGGCCTAATTAAAACTATAGGGTGCGATCCTGCTGCAGCCAAAACGCAGCAAAACACGCGGCACACTTTGGGTGCTTGTTGGATGTGTTTTACGCAGCACTTTTGAATATGTTTTTTCGGATCCTAGAAAAACATATTCAAAACACCGTGTGAACATACCCTTACAGGTGTTGTCTCACTACAAAGATCAGTTTTCAAAATGTTGGGAACACTAAATGAAGACGTTTTCCAAATATATTGCGTTGGTTTTTTTTTGTTAAGGAGCTACAAGTGATTTTATCACCTTCTGTGCTCTCTCTGGTTCCCCAAGTGACCGACCTGTGTACTTCTCCCCCCCCGCTGTTTGTTCTATCTGATAGCAGCGAGTGATGTCATCAAACAGGTCTCAGCAGCAGCACAGAACTTCGGACAGTGAGAGCTTGTGTGTTATCTGATCTTTCAGGCAAAAGACAGTAATTACTCTACTGTTTACATTAGCTCCTTTAAGCCTCACTTTGGGAACTTCCCTGATCCATCTGAGAATGGCCATTTTATGCGCGGAGTTGGCACAATCCCCATTACTTTTGTGTCCTGTTTTTTTTAATCTTTGAAAAAGCAGGAAGGTTGCCAAGTGGTTGTCCACTTAAAGGGGTTTTCTCACTACAATCATTAGCTTTCATCATGAAGGAACAGGTAACAATACTTTTTCTAGATACATTGCTTTGTTGATTTTTCTTTAGTCATGGGAGAAGAGACATTTTATGTGCTCTGAGTGCACAAAGGTTTCTAGTGTTACCTGGTTACCCTACCATAACTCTGTTATCTGATTTGAGCAGAGAGCAGGGAGTGATGTCTCCATGGACAGAAGGAGTTCTCTGGCGCAAACTAATTATCTATAACAAGATTAGCTACTGTTTACAGATAAGCACTCCTCATAGCACATATACCTCTTGTTTAATGAAGATAACATCTCCTGCAGTTATCAGTGTAATAGATCAGCTATTTACAGAGAAGCTAAATATAGTAATCACTGCTATAGAAACACCCACAGACTGAGGAGACAGAGTAAGTGCAAAACTGCTTGTGACTCAGTAAAATATTCTGCTGAGAAAACCCATTTCAATAATATTATATTTAAATGGTGTCAGGGTGGGGAAAAAAGAAAAAAAATTATACCTTCCGGTCCCCCACTGCTGCTGATCCAAAGCTCCCCAGGGACATGCTTCTAAATTTATTTTAAAATTGGGCCAGGGTGGGAGAGAAAAGAGAAAAAATTATACATACTAGTATCTCCCAGTCCTCTGCTGCTGCTCCAGAGTTCCCCGGGGACCCATTCCTCTTCACTTTCAGAATGTCTTCCCGACGCACAGTCGAACTTGGAAGTAAAGAGGGGGGAAAGCAGCAATGGGGGAGTTGGAGGTAAGTATAATTTTTTTGATCTTTTCCTTCACCCTGGTCCCATTTCAAAATAAATTTAGAAGCAGGTTCCTGGGGAGCTCTGAGGCTGAGACTGTGGAGAACCTGGAGGTAAGTATATTTATTTTTTTTGCCCACCCTGGCCCTACTTCAGTATGTGCTTGGGAGGCAAAAAAAATTATCAGCAGGGCAGTGCGTGAAAAACAAAAGTATTGCGCCATTTTGTGAGATTTTCCACTGTGCAGTATAAATTACATCTTTATTCTATAGCTCAGTACGATATCGGCAATGCGACATTTATATAGTTTTCATTATGTTTTACTGCTTTAAAAAAATAAAAACATTTTTGTTTTTAAATTTGTTTTGCATCATTATTTTCTGAAACTTTATAATAGGGAAAATAACTATAATATAACAGGGAAAATAACTTTTCCCTATGGACATCAGTTACGGCTTGTTTTTTGTGCACCGAAGTATAGTTTTTACTGATACCATTTGGGATACATGTGACTTTCTAATAATTTTTTATTGCAATTTTTTGGGAGGCAAAGTGGGCAAAAAAATGTGTTTTGGGGTTCTATGGTGTCCACTTCTAGGGATGAATAATGCAAAATTTTATAGACTTTTTGGGATGTAGCGCTTATTTTTTTATTTGTATAATGAGGCACAAGTGTTTAACTTTTTTTTATACTTTCAAAACTTTATTTTATTTTTTAATTGAACTTCTAGTCCCCTAATGGTACTTGACCGCTATGGGGCCACAAGCTCGTGAACACTATTCTGCAATAGTAATAATTGACACTGTGGGCCACATGTATGAAATGGTTTTGGTCTAAAACTCACTTTTTTGCCCATAGGTTTCTATGGGGAAAAAAGTGAATTTTAGACCAAAACCGTTTCATACATGTGGCCCTGTGTCTCTGGCCAGGTGTTATGTAATAGGATGACATGTCTGGAGCCCTTCATAAGGCCATTGGCTGCCATGACAAACTGACATACGTACAATCATAGTGCGGGAGCAGGGCTGTTCCTAGACTAAATTGCACTCAGGGCGAAGTGAAGAAATTTTGCCCCCCCTCCCCCCTTCATGTAAAATTATGCACCACAATGCTTCACCAGATAGTTGCCCCTGTAGCCATGTAATACCCCCCTGTAACCAGACAGTAGCCCCAGCAGCCATGATATTTGCCCCTGTAGCCAGATGGTTGCCCCTGTAGCCATGTAATACCCCCTGTAACTAGATAGTAGCCCCAGCAGCCATGATAGTTGCCCCTGTAGCCAGTTGCCCCTGTAGCCAGTTGCCCTTGTAGCCAGTTGCCCCCTGTAGCCAGTTGCCCTTGTAGCCAGTTGCCCCCTGTAGCCAGTTGCCCCTGTAGCCATGCTATTTGCCCCCTGTAGCTTAGATAATAATAAAAAAACTTACCTTTACCAGTCCCCCTGTACCAGTTGCCCCTGTAGTCAGTGTCCCCTGTAGCCAGTATCCCCCCTTGTAGCCAGTTGCCGCCTGTAGCCAGTTGCCGCCTGTAGCCAGTTGCCTTGGTAACCATGCTATTTTCCCCCTGTAGTTAAGGATAATAACATAAAAAAATCCTACTTACCTTTCCAGGATCCCTGCAGCGCGGTAGGTCCAGGAGCCTGGATTCACACCGCTTACACTCAGCTCCCGGGGTCTCCTGGGACGGGAGCCGAGACTCAGCATCGCAGGGGGTGTGGTGAAAGCTGTGTGCCCCCTGTGATGCTGTGTATGTATCAGCGCGCTCACTGAGCGCTCATACATACAGGGGAGGAGGCAGGAGGGGAGCGATCCGTCCTGCCTCCTCCCTGTACCAGCAGCTGTATTAAGTGTATGCAGCTGCTGGCTTAGACTCTGCACGGCCGTTTTACAACGGTCGTGCAGAGTCCAGGGCTAACCACATGGTGGGCGAGGCGGCCGGCGCCCCCTTCGGGTGAGCGGAGCATTTACCACAATACCAAAGTGGTTGAGTGGCCAGGATCGGAGTTATCTCCAATCCTGGATGTAATCAACTGTGGTTGCCTGTCCAGTATGTAGTGGGGTCAGTGTGTGAGCCAACTCCCAAGTTCATTACCAACAACACGATATACCGTTATGGCCTAAGTCAGTAAGGGGTTAAAGTAAGTAAATAAATTCATACATTTTTCAGTCTAGAATTCCAATTCACTAAGAATGACATGTATGATTTTCGGCGTCCAGGCGCCATTTTTTTTGCACGCATTAGTAGTGTAGAATCTATGAACCTGTTCTACTGCGGGTCATAGATTTAGGGCGACATGTCCCAATACACAAACGCCAGTTTGTTGGTGTGTTTTGCGGCAAAAAAACCTCTTGACGCCATATTCTCGATGTAAATGAGCTGTAATATACCAAAACTAGGCGCATTATACGGTGGGCACAACACATTGCAATGTGCCTAAAAAGGCGCATTACATATATTAACAATGATACGCTGTGCGCCTCCATATTTCAATGCACCTATTGACGTGCATTACATACACTAGTAATGATACGTTATGCGCCTCCGTAGCGCAATGCGCCTAAAAAGGCGAATTACATACAGTACCAATTATACACTATGAGGAGTGATTTTTTTTTAGGCGCATTAAGGGCGACATATCCAAAAAGTGGCGTATCTATGCCAGTTTTAGGCGCATTAATCAGCGTAAAGTGCGTCTGAAAGTCTGATACTTTGTAAAAACTGGCGTCAGGTATACCTTGCATAGAAAACTTAATACGCCTAAAAAGGCGCATTGCGTCTAAAAAGCCGCATTGCGCAACTCGCGGCGTGTGGCATATCAATGGTAGTATATGTAAGGTGCCTATCGAGGCGCATTACCCGACGGAGGCGCATAACATATGTAATACACCTCAATAGGCGCATTGCGCGACAGGGGCGCACAGCGCACCATATTTAAGCACATTACAAAGTGTCGTGTCCGGCGTATAATGCACCTAGTTTTGGTGTACGACAGTTCATTTACAACAAGAATATGGTGCCAAAAGTGGTTTTGGCGCAAAATAGACCAACAAACTGGCGTTGGCGTGTTGGGACATGTCGCCCTAAGTTTACTATGCAAGGTATACCTGACGCCAGATTTTTGAAAGGGTCGTACTTTCTGGCGCACTTTACACTGATTTAAGGCGCCTAAAAACTGCTGCGGCGCCGCCAATTTTCAGACATGTCGGCTTTAGCGTCTTCTAGCCTCCAGCATGGCCCCCGATCTCAGGCACATTACAAAGTGCCGCGAGCGGTTTATAAAGCTCCTAATTGTGGAGAGCGTCTAATTAAAAATCTGTCGAACAGGGCTGCGCCAGACTTCGGACCAGGGGCGTCGCTAGGCTGTTTTATTCAGGGCTCGGGCCCCGAATAAAACCCCCTGTGCCCCGTCTCCTGGGCTCCAGGCCTCTGCGCTGGGCCTGGAGCAACCGACTGGCTCTTCAGCTGCATGTGCGTCCGCTGGACGCACACACAGCTGAGGGCTTCTGCGGGCAGAGAGCGAGTGCTCCCTGCCCCGCAGACAGTGTCGGACCCGTAGGTCCTACACCGCGAGGCTGCCGGGTCCTCACTGCGCTGAGGACCTCCCGCGGCCCGTGCGCCCCCCGGGCAGCGTCGCGATAATCACGTCTTAGGACGCTGCGTCCTCGGCGCACACGCGTCAGGGGCCGTGCCCCGGGGGAGCTGCCGGAGGGCGGGGGCTAAAAGGGACGGAGCGCTCCCCGGGGGGAGTTAAGGTATATTAATGTTGTTTTTTTTTTAAAGCGTTTCCCTCCCTCATCCCCTATATACGCCTGTGCCCCTTAAGCCTGCCTGTGGCCCCCAAAAAAAATCCCTCCCGGGGCCCCTTAATGCCTGCCTGGGGGCCCCCATTCCCTGCCTGTCCCCCAAAAATGCCTCCTGTGGCCCCCATACCTGCCGGCCCCCTTAAAATCCCCTCCCTGTGGCCCCCAATCCCGCCGTAAAAACCCCATAGCTGCCTGGGGGCCCCCATATCCCTGTCTTGGCCCCCTATTATGGCTGTCCCCTTAAAATGCCTGCCTGTGGCCCCCAATGCTGCCGGCCCTTTTATATCCCTGTGGCCCCATTCTGCCTTGACCCCCTTACTCCTGTCCCCCATTTATCCCTTTTCCCCATACCCCTCCCTGGGCCCCCTATCCCTGCCTTTTCCCCCCATAATCCTGTGCCCCTATATACCCCTGTTGCCCCTATATACCCCTTGCCCCCATTTATACCTGCCTGCCCCCCATATACCTGCCTGTGCCCCCAAACCTGCCTGGGGCCCCCCAATTTACGCCTCTTTCCCCCCCATATAGCCCCAATGCCCCATTACCTCCTGTGGCCCATATATCCTGTGCCCCCATATACTGTTTTTGGCCCCATATCCCTGCTTGGGGCCCCCCCTATTCTGCCTCAGTGCCCCCATATACTGCCTCAATGACCTTTTTCCCTCCTTGGGCCCCCTTACCTCCGTGCCCCAATCCCCGTCCCCCATAACCTCCCTTTTGGGGCCCCCCCATAACTCCCCTCTTTGCCCCCAATACTGCCTAAAAGACCCTTATACCTCCTGTGGCCCCATATACTGCCTGTGCCCCCCTATATACTGCCTTTGGCCCCATATCCCTGCCTGTGGCCCCCATATACTCCCTCATCCCCCCATATCGCCTCAAGACCCTTTTTAAAACCTCCCCTGGGGCCCCCAAAACCCCTCCCCCTCAATCCCCCATATACTGCCCAAGACCTATAACCCCCTGTGGCCCCATTACTGCCTGTGCCCCTAAAACTGCCTCAGTCCCCCCCATATACTGCCGTGGCCCCCATATACGCTTCAATACCCTTATACCCTGCCGTATTGGCCGGGAGCAATCAGAAAAGGGGGTTGGAACCGGGATGAGAAAAAAAGGGGGAAAGTGAACGACCTGATCAGAAAAACGCCTCCGGTGATTACAAATGTAACGGCAGGGTAATCACTTATATGTCTGCAGATTCTAAACAACTATATCACCACTAAGGGCCCCTGATGGGGGTGGAAAATTTTAATCAACTTTTAAGCTGAAGTCACATTTGGGGGGTCGCTTTTCGGTCAGGGTTTGGCAGGATTATTTGACCTTTAAGTAGTAAAGTTTTGGGTCTTGGTTTTGAGGAGTGCTTTTAGCCCACAATCATTTGTCGGAAATTTTTGCCCAGATCGGGGGATTTTTTTGGGGTGACGTTTAGGGGTATTTTCATAGAAGGTGAAATTTTTTGAAAAAGTAAATTTGTCATTTGGGATTTTTTTCTGTACAGTGACTGCTAGGAGGGGACGGGGTCCCGTTGGGATGTCAGAAAATTATGACAGGAACACAAGGTTTTTCTCTGTAAAAAAACTCCGCATTCACAATGAGGCGGGAAAAACACAAAGGGCCCCCCCGGTTTTTTAGGCCCCAGCAAGCCCCCGCTTCGGACCCCAAACCCCCTTCAACATGTGCAAGTGATTTTTGTTTTATATTATATGGTACAAATTTTGAAGGCACTGTACTGTAGAGAGCAGGGCACTGACTGACTATAGAAGCCCTTGGTGCATCTTGGAAGGGATATGTATTGTTTCACACCCAGATGGTTATAGATACTTTTTACTGGCAAAAATCCATACAGAGCAATGAGAGACAATTCTAACCTTCCTTAAAACAAATCCAAAGACAATGAAAATAGCAATTTGGTCTTTGGACCAGTCGGTGAATGGAGACGTATTTTCAGGCAGTGCCCAAATGGGAAAAATGAGCTCTCCTTAGTAAAATATGGATTTTGATGAGTCTTATTAGGCCCTGTTTAACTCCTTTGACCAGCACGTTTTAAAAGGGAAGAAAAATTGGGGACATAACATCTTATCATAAAAACAGGCCAGGGTTTTGTGCACTGGCAAACTTACCACAGGGAAAAAAAAAGGGCAGCGGAGTTTGTCCTATTTTCTCTCCATGTGAACAATCACCTCTCCTCCGTTGAACTGTCAAAAAGTAAATGGAGGCAAAATGGATAAAAAGACCCGCGTGCATGCAAGCTTTACCTTGGATCTAACAGTATGTGACATGCCGGCCTCTACAGCATCCTGTGCACACAGCTGCTATGTAAAGCCATCTATTTTCCAATGACTTTGTGTGAGATGAATAGAGGACACACAGATGCCCACAAAACGATGAGAGGCACGGTGTTACCAAAGGTGGGTACTAGAAAACATGGAGTTGTTTCAGCCATTCCTGTCTCAGCATTAACAAGGTATTCACATTTAAAAACAAAAAACTCTTTGGGATTATAATTTGTATATTGCAAACACACAACAACAAGCCAGAAGCAGTACACAGGTAGACACTGTCTGATTAGAGTTATTCCATGGTTATTCCATAGTGCATTATTGCTACATGTAATATATGTGAAAATATGAGGCTCTAAGTGCTCATTTTGATCAAACTGTAAGACTGGATCCACACAGCATAGGATAAAAACTGTCGGAAAGTCAACTGGT
Organism: Phyllomedusa bahiana; assembly: GCA_025379985.1. Lineage (NCBI taxonomy): Eukaryota > Metazoa > Chordata > Amphibia > Anura > Hylidae > Phyllomedusa > Phyllomedusa bahiana. The sequence goes on along the minus strand of JAODAL010000612.1, from coordinate 21,837 downwards.
TTTTGTCCGATGCACGAATGCGGTTTTTGTCACCACGGTCGGGTTTAGCTTTTTTTCCGTCGGCCCATACAATTGAATGTACGGCAAACTGCCGGAAAGACACCCAGTGCTGGCGGTTTTTACATCATGTTCCTAGAATCGCTGGCTCCAGAAAAAAAAAAGACCTGTGTAGACTGTAGGTCATTTTTTCTCCTAAAGTTTATGGGCATGCAAAACAATTGGATTTTCGGCGGTTTTAGAATACTAAAACCGCAAAAAATGCGATCGGTTTTGCATGCTATGTAGACGTAGCCCAAGGGTCCACCTACCAGCGGTGAGGTGACCTCAATTCAGATAGGAAACTACTCTATACAGTTTTGCCTTTCTAGGTGTCTAGACTAATCCTGGAGGAGGGAGGCTCAGCTGGCTGCATGTCGCGGTCACAATCCTCTCTCGTCTCATGCTCTGCTGCTTGATGCATCTGATAAACGCTATTCCAAGCCGAAAAGTCGCACCTGCATAGCACCTGAAAACAGGCAAACCTATCTACCTCAATACGCAAAACAGAGCCGCTCGACTAAGTGATCATCTGTTGTAAATCACAAGCCACTCTATATTGTTATGGAATTGGTAATAAATATTCCAAAATTTTATATCAGTGACGGCTATATCCTTTCAAACTGAGCACCCTAACCCAGATCTTTCATGTGCAGAACCCTCTCTAACTTTTTTGTCCATACTTGAGGGTTACAGCTATACTCTGCTCTGATTAAAAACAGCTTAAATGGGAGGGGAAGACAAAAATGGACTTAGCTTCAAGGCAATGCAAACATGAAGAAGTGAACCAGCAGCACACTACAGAGGCCAGGAAACCGATAAGCACTGATATGAAATACTTCAAATTGCATTTATGCTACATTTATTGTATATGAAAATTTTAAGCTCTTAGGGGGACATGTACAGTATGAAAACTGTCTTGGTCTAAGACTTTCTTTATTGCCCATAGCAACCAATCAGATCGCCCCTTTCATTTTTTCAGAGCACTATATGAACAAAGAAAGTCTTACACTTTTTCATACATGTCCCCCATAGTGCACATTTTGACCAAATTGTTAGGACCTTGTTTGTACAAATCTTGTTTTCAAGACTTGTATGAACCGGGCTGCACCAGTTTTCTGGTGTACTTTGAGCCAAAAAAACTGTTGTACCCCTGTTCAACAGATCATAACAATTATATCCAGGAATATGGCGCCTTCTGCACGATTAAAAGACGATTAAAAACAGATGTAGAACTGGCCAGTCGGTGCAAGGTTCATATATGTCGCCCTATGTTTTAGGCTTCATGTCGTGCCAATTGCATTGATCCTATATGGTGCTAGTCAAAGACTGTGTGGAATTGAGCTACAGACGGTTCATGTGCTACCACATAGTGACCCTCACTATTACTGAAATATCCTGAATATAAATAGTTCTTTAACCCAGCACTACACTCTCTTTTGTTCTTAAATTCTGTATGGAACATACCACCACTTCCCATAGACCTTGCCCCCCACCAAAAATAAATAAATAAGTCAAACACTGTATTTTACAGTTACTGCTTATGAAAAGCAAAATGGATGTTATAAGAGAGCAGGATTTTGTATCAATGGGTTTTCCTACCGTTTCTGTCCCACTGGCCAAGCTTTTTCCAGCTTCCTTTACATGACTTTTTGCCCACCTTTGTCCTCTGGCCAAATTCATCACAACCCTAGGGATCCACTTCCTCTCCTCGACGAATGTAAAATATTTGGCCAATATTCTTAAAAAAAAAGTCTTTAAAGTATTACAACATTCAGATGATGCCAAGATGCTGTATGAAGATAGCTGGCCCTATGACCTATACTGTTGATACAAAGACGTGAACCCGACCGCTGGGTACTGTATATTGCCCTGAGCCCTGTCATGACTGTATACTTATTAGGATATGATAGGGGGCGGCCTGGTAGCTTGCTTGTCATTTTTGCACTGACAGGCAGTAATGCTCGAGTATACCAAGCACACGGAATCATAATAGGATCTCAGACTGTCTATCGTCCATTTCCTCCTTCTTCTCCTCCAGTCTCCTAACACTAAATGTAGAGAAAACTGAATTCATCATCTTTCCACCATCCCACTCTATCCCCCATCTGTTCTCTGTATCACAGTTAACGGCTCCACACTCTCACTGGTCCTGCAAGTCCACTGCCTTGAGATAACCTCTGACTCCTCTCTGTCTTTTAAGCCACACATCCAAGCCCTTACCCTCTGCCTGCTGCCTCCATTTTAAAATATCTCTCGAATCCGCTCATTCCTTCAAGGGGTTGTCTCACTACAAGGATTGCTTTTTATGTTAAAGATCTTGCAAAAACAAGTCACTTTGCAATATTTGTCCATTAACAGTGTCCTACCTATTCCTAGATATCCCCTCTTGTATGAGCTGCATCAGCTTCTCAGGTCGCTATTAGTGTTGAGCGATTGCGTTGGCTATCGAGATCGAGCGATAGTCGATAGTCGGCCGCTATCGATAAGGTTTTTCGATAGTGAGCATCGATTATGAGCGATTACCATTAAAGTCTATGGGAGAGCAACAACACCTTCATTATTACACCCAAACAAGGCTGGAGAAGCTGAAATTAACATCCACAACAGTCAAATGGATACGTGCTACATCTTAGGCAACACACTTATGGTTATAAAAGTCACAGAACCTTTCAATTCACCTGTGGTGAATATAGAATTGCATGTTTTAAGATATACGTGGTGCTGCGTCAATGAACAATGCTGGGTGTGTAAAAGTCAAAAAACACGTATCTGTTATGTTTTCGTATAATACACGGTATTTTTTGCACCTTTCAATTCACCTGTGGTGAATATAGAATTGCTGTTTTAAGATTTACGTGGATGCTGCGTCAATGAACAATGCTGGGTGCGCAAAAGTCAAAAAACACGTAACTGTTATGTTTTCGAATGATACACGGTATTTTTGGCAACAAACAACCTGTGCTGACTACAAGATTGCTGGATTGTAATTTAACTGCAAGGTGGATATATCAACAGTCACAGGTGTAATGAGTAAAATTAAAATGAACACATATCTGAAATGTATACTGATAATAAAAGTGGAGTTTTGCAGCTAACAAAGAGACCTGCAGTTACTAGAAATGATGTTTATACCAATATAAGTTCAGGCTGCCCAATATCCAGGAAATATTTCAATAGCAAACTGTTAATAATAAAGATATTCCACTACAATGTCTACACTAAGTCTTGGTGAACTTTATCCAGTGTTCTTTATAGATAGAGCTTGTCTGTGTTCGCCCGCGCGGTCCCCCCCCCCCCCCCTCCCACCGCCAGTGAAATTTACAGCGGCAGATGCTGCTTTAAAATTCTCTAGCTAACTACATAAAATGTTCAACATCTCTAATCTAAATAAATTGGAAGGATCACAGCTAATAGTAAGAGTTTCTCTGTGCAGAAATAGACTAATTTCGCTGAGCTGTTTGGCCACAGGCAGAGCGCAGGTCCTATCCCTATGTAGACGCTGAGAGGACACTGAGGCTGAAACAGGAAACGCTGTTCTATGTAAAACGTGTCATGTGTTTTTCCAGCCAATCGCAACCATACACATCCCAGTCATAGACGTCGCACACACATCTCACCCTGCTCTATTCTGTAATCTCATTTGCTGGCCGCCAAAATTACAGGAAGCGCCGAAAAAGGCGCGATCTTAATAGATGATGCACAGATTTTAACCTTAATTATCGCATGATCTGGAAATTTCGATCACCATAAAAACCTTGCCGATTTCAACTTTGTTGATAAAAATCGCTCAACACTAGTCGCTATAGCTACAGACCTGGTTTCCTCAGCAGCTCGTCACTTCAGGCCAGGAGAAGCCAGTAAACACACCCCTTCATTCAAAATTGAAACTGAGAAAACAGGACTGAGGTAATAGTAATCCATTTAGTGAGACAACCCTTTTAACGTCAAAACTACTTAACTACAAAAATACTTATCCATGCCCTGGTTATCTTCTGCCTAGAATAATGCAACATTGTTCTCTACGGCCTCCCATCTAGAACTCTTGCTCCCCTCAAAACCATCCGTAAATCTGCTGCCCATCTGATCCACCTTACTCCTCCAGCTCTCCCCTCTGCCAATCCCTACACTGGCTATCCACTGCTCAGAAAATTTGGGTTAAGTTACTAACCATGATGACCTACAAGGCTCTCCATTACCTCTCTCCTCCATACATTTCTGCCTTAATCTCCAGATATCTCCCCTCACGCAATCTCCGCTCCTCACAGGACCTTCTTGACTTTACTTTTATCAGTTCCTCATACAACTGTCTCCAAGATTTCTCTCGTGCTTCCCCCATACTCTGGAACTCACTGCCCCAACACCTCAGACTCTCCTCCACTTTCACCAGCCTCAAAAGCAACCTGAAAACCCATCTCTTCAGGATATTCTATAACCTACACTACTCCACCCCACAAACATGTCTGCCCCTCACATCTTGTCTCTTTCCTCCTCCTTTGTAGACTGTAAGCCTTTGCGGGCAGGGTCCTCTCTCCCTCTGTACCAGTTGCTATTCATTCATCGTCTCCATTGTACTTGTTTAACATATGTTATGTATATAACCCCCCTCCCCCTTTGTACAACTCCTTAGAACTAATTGCACTTTAAAATAAATAATAATAATTATAAGAAATAATAGTATAATAGAAAGTGATCTAAAGATCGCAGTGTGAAGACCTCTACTAGAACCAAATAAAAAAAGGGCAGAGGAAAGTTAAATAAAAATAATGTAAAAACATTCACAGTAAAAAAAACACAATAAAACACATTTGTTTCCATTTAAATTGATTTTTTTGTACAGAGAAGTAACAAAAAAAAATCACATCCGCATGTAAAACACCAGTAACCAAAAATCTGAAAAACAATAGCGTATTTGTTATTTTTTCCCCTCCTTCTAAGTATTATGTACCGACAAGTAGTTCCAATACAGACAGTCTCCGACTTACACCATTCTGACTTAGATCTGTGCCCTATTTACAAACAGAGAATTATGGGGCATGCTGGCACTTGTAGTTTTATGTTCCACAGCAGATAGTAGCTGTGGAACTACAAGTTTCAGCATGCCACAGCAGCACATGAGGTGAAATCTTCTTAACAGGGGCACAGTCAACAAAACAAATGTAAAGACCCTTCCCTGCACTCTCCAAAACTAAAAAAACCCTTTTGTGCTGGAGTTACATGTAATAAATATACCTGTTCCGACTTACATATAAATTCAACTTAAGAACAAACCTTAAGATCAAACCAGGTGACTGCCTGTATAAGGTCCCTCTAAAACAAACACATATATAGCTACATAGACGAAACAACGACAAAACTATGGGTGTCAGAATATGATGACATGAAATAGAAAGTATTGTTTTATTGTGCAAAAGTAGTAAAACATAACAAAAGTTATACATATTTGGTGTAACTATACGCGTACCGACCCGCACAATAAAGGTAACAGATTATTTGTGCTGCACGGTGAACATAATAAAAAATAAAATCCAAAAATCAATGGCAAATTTGCTGTGGTCTTTTTTCTATTTTTTCCCCAGAAAGAGGTAATAAAACTTAATGCCCAAAGAAAAACGAATGGACCGGCATCTCAAAACAGTGGAACATACTTTATTATGTCTTCACATACAGGTGATAAAAATAGAATAAGGAAACAATGCAAACGCGTTTTGGGCATTGCCCTTGTTCACTGCCAGGGGCCGAAACGCGTTTGTGTTGTTTTCCTACTCTACTTTTATCACCTGTATGTGAAGACATAATAAAGTATGTTCCACTTTTTTGAGATGCCGGTCCATTCGTTTTTCTTTGGACATTATTGTGGAGTTTGTTTGCCGTGAACTCAGAACCGTTGCATCCAGCAGACACTGGACAGCTAACCGGCACTAGCAGCTTTTACAGCAGTAAGCAGTTTATTCAGGTGAGAACATAGTCTTACGTTTATTTGTTGAACTAATGAAAGTTAACCTATAAGTAATATCTAGCCCAAAATGATGAAAAATACAAGTCAAGCTCTCACACAGCTACGTCAACAGGAAAACCAAAAAGTTCTGATATTTGAAAGGTGGTGGTAGAAGAATGCATAAAAGCACAAAAAAACCTGCTTGGCTTTATAGTTCAAAATAGCCTTAGGCATTAATGGGGTTGTTTCATCTCAAAGTTTCATAGGATGCATGAATGAAATAATGCTGCTTTGCTCTGTCACTTCCTGGTCAAGCTGTCTGTAATTAGCATATGAGCTCTGTGTATTCAGACTTCTCCTAATTAGATTATCTCAGAAGCTTCCCTAGTCCTGACAGCATGAGATTTAAGTAAACAGCAGTACTTACTTTCTTTTGTCTGAAAGATCAGATAACAAACAAGCTCTCACTGACTGAAGTTCTGTGCTAGCCGCGACCTGTGTGATGACCACTCCCTGCTATCAGATAGATCAAACAGCAGGGGGGGAGAAGTACACAGGTCGGTCACTTGGGGAACCAGAGAGAGATAACAGCACTGGGGAATCAGATAGAAAAAATAACAGGGGGGAGAAGTACACAGGTCGGTCACTTGGGGAACCAGAGAGAGCCAGGAAGGTGATAAAATCACTTGTAGCTCCTTAAACAAAAAATGAACAACGCAATATGTTTGGAAAACATTTTCATTTAGTGTTCCCTACCTGTTGAAAGCTATTCTTTGTAGTGAGACAACCCCTATAAGGAGTTAAAGAAATGTAAGTAATCATAACCACCAAATAACTTATTGTAATAGTTTTGTGTTTTATTATGTTCTTTAATCCACTCTACATTAGGAGAAAGCTTCAACCTATTGTATTTTCCAAAGTTGCCCACCTGTTAACCCCATGCATGGAAAATTCAGGAAAATGACTTACACGATCCTCAGTAGGTACTAGACCTTAGATTCCTTCACTGTTCTAAATTGCAAATGGTGACCGATAACACCTCCTGGCAAGATCAAATTGTTAACTAAAACAAAGGGGATTGAAGCCATGTAATAATATATTTAATGATTACAAAAATATTCTGGTCAGAGCTATAAGGGCAGTAGCAAAATTGCTTATAAATGTTTTACACGAGCTATGATATATCTAAGTGGAGGAAGGAAGGCAGCATAATTTCAAACCCCTTAGCTTATTTTTAATTTATAGACCTTGGATAAAAAAAAAAAAAATTGCGAGAGAAAGAGCAAGTACGGATGGTCCAATCATTTATGTGTGCAGGCAAGAGCAATACATCTCTATAAAAGAACGGTGATATATTCCTGTTTCCAGTTTAATGTGCTGCTCTGTGCCCTGCAAGTTCTGATTCATTGGAGAGCAGCAATCACGACGACAGTGGCTGTTCCTCAGTTTCCATCAGCAACAACTAAAGGCCAATTCAAGGTTGTGGTAGGGTCATGAATCTAACACGGCGGCTGATAGAACAATTTCCCCTCTGCATGACGCTATCTGGAGGACACAGTGGGAATAGTCATTCAGCTTTATAGAAGTTATTTATATTTGCCTGCATTTTCTTTAGATTTTAGCCGGGAGAGCGAGCTTGGTGTATTTTAGGTCAAGGCGAGAGGAGAATAAAACCAAATTATTTTGTGAGGGAATGGAAACTACCAGCCTTGAACCGGTATTCATGCCATCAATAAAGCAGTCACATGCTCGCAGGTACATTGTGTGAGCTGTCAGCTATTGTGCTACCGGTGTGACTCTTTGAACTTTCGAGCTACAGGATGCAGCATATTCTTGGTGGATGTGGTTTTATTTAGTTTGAAATATGGTCGAGCTTGTACGAGAAACTATAAGATGTCCTGCGTGAAGGACCCAAAAAATACCTGCATCACCAACCATGAAGGAGGCCCACCAGTGCTAATTTGCCCCGCCTTCAAGTCGTCCCTCACTACCTGCTACCTCTTGAATCAGCAAATGGCCCGTGTTTTTTGGACTGGACAAGGTAACAGAGTGAGCCCCCCGCGCCCCGCTCCCCTCTTCGACACCAGAACATACGAAAAAGTGATTATAAATTATAGCCATTGCTTGGATACGTGTCTCACCAGTACTCACCAGTTTTATCTCCTGACACTTCCTATTCCACCACTCCAGTTTCATACCACACACCATTAAGACCAAAGATTGACTGCAGTAATGAAGTGCCATTGCCACAGCTGAGGATATGATGCTGGAGGGAAAACAAAAATGGTGGCACTGGAAAAAGGGACTAAAGTGGTATAGCTTGTTTTTTTTAACACAACTCCAGGGGGGGGGGGCCACATTTTTCAATTACTGGGAAAACCTATTTAATCGTTCCCTGGTGGGTCATGGAAGTGAATTAGTTAATGTTACTAGCTCTGGTGGCCTACAGAATATGTCCAGTTAGTATCTGATTTCCTGGTAGATTAGGCTTTTTCCCATTTCTTAATGGCATAGGACAAAAGAGAGGATTTCTATTTGGTTCTCTGGTGGTTTAGGGTAGAAGAAGAGCTTGAAGGGGTTTTTCCACGATCTCATTTCATACCTCCTGTATCCTGCTCTTCAGCTCTGTGTGCTCAGAAGGGTGATTTGTATGAATTGCATATCATGTGACCCAGCAGGATGACATCACCAGGCCTTTCCTCTCTCTAGTCAAAGAAAGGTCTGTTTATGTATAGAATTGTAAGTAGCTTCACTGTAGCTCAGAGGCAACATTTTTGCTTTACAGCACAAGGGTCCTTGGTACAAATCCCTGCAGGAACTTAACCTGTGGATTTTTTTTCCTCTTTATCAATGTACAGACCTCATTGAAGGTTCTTTTTTTATTTCCACTGTTTGACTTATTTCTAACTAATCCAAAGACAGGAGTAGAATGACAGCACCCGGGGTTTGAACACTCAGTAGCTGCCTGAGAGGAGAGGTGATGTCTGAGCATGTGCGACCAGGACTGAGGAGCTCTCAGCCCTGCTTGTCTCCCCTGGAGATGAGCTGTAAACAATGGATCACTAAAGGGGAAGCTAAAACAAAAACGGTCCAGAATTTTTAATAATGATGAATGGTGAAAATGTTTACTATTTAATTTTCAAACTTCTCACGTCAATTTTACTTCGTGGCAAAACCCCTTTAAGATTTAGTTCCTTCATGGTCTAGAGTAAAGTCCTTTTTTTGGTAGTAGAAGAAGGACTTTATATTTGATTCCCTAGTAGTCTACTGTATTGCCACCTTCTCTGGTTGTGCATAACATGGTCACTGATCAAACACATCAATTCCCAGCCTCGGCAGAAACTACTACTCGGCTATGAACACCTGCTCAGTTATCTGTATGATTGAAAGACCGTGGCTCCTGCTCGACCTTCGAACTGCGAACTATAAAATGTAGACACTTTTTAGCATGATAATTTCTTGCTAGGAAGCACATCTTATAGGTAAAACCAATATTTGAAGTCATTCAGTCATTGACTCCTACTCTTCTGTTCAGTGGTAAAAGTTCTAAGTCAAGTCTTGCTGACAACTGGTTTGGTTACCATTGATTGAAGCTCCCTCAATGGTCATCGCTCTGCTTTTCCAAACTTCTGAAAATCTCCCTAATTATGTATCATAAATCCTAATATCTACACTTATCATTATTTTTATAATATAAAGTCAGCTCTGGCCCTATTCTTGACCTGCAGTACAACCATTAATGATCCGCACAAGGTACAAAAACCATTTGGTCACTAGGAAAAAGAAAACACTGACATTTACCTTTGCTCCAGCCTCAACACCGTTATCCCAAGTCATTGAGCTCTATCTTATGGGTTACACTATGTACAGGTTACACCCAAAATGGCCACTGTGGATCTCAAGTACCACCCACTTTATCCCCAACATCCTGTCATAGTGAGGCCTCTGTTCAATCAACTCCAGCTCTCTTCACCATATCCAGAGGTAGCTCGCTGGCACATGGCAGGTTGCTATCACCCACACCAATAATAATGGATTCTGTGAATACAGTCTTCATCCAAACCGATGGCCCTCTGGGCAAACTGTGCATCCACATTAGAACAATCTCAATTAAGAAAGACATTGAACATCATGGGCGACATCTATGAATTCGCCTTCACCATTTTTAATTTTTTTTTGCCATATATTGCTGGTCCTATAGATAGATGAACAGGAATACAGCCAAAGTTGCCGCAATGTGCGCCTGATGACATATTTTAATGCACCAAAATTTGGTGCCATACTGCCATACAAAGTTTGGCGCATAACACTCAATCCGCCAATTTTGAGTGTTATGTGCCAAAAATGTTTGCCACATAACACTTTCATTCATACAGTTGGATTATACACTCCTCTATGTATATATATACTGGTGTGTCGGCGCCAAGTTACAAAAATGGTGCATGCGAATTCATAGATGTTGTCCTATGTGTTCAACCTAAAGAATACTTTTAAAACTAAAAGGGACAGAAATGAAAACTGTCTAGGTCTAAGACTGTCTTTGTTGCCAATAGCAACCAATCAGGGCCCATATAACCAATTAGAGCTCCTCTTTCATTTTTTTTCAAAGCACTATATGAAATGAAAGAAGATCGCTAATTGGTTGCTATGAGCCATAAAGACAGTCTTAGACCGAGACAATTTCCATAGATGCGGCCCTAAGTTTCCATCTTTGATGTCTAAAGTACACCAGTTAGGAGCTGAGATTACAACAGCAGAGACAGCCAATTTTACCTGAACTCCAAGGCGTAGACTTTCACAATCTCACTCTGGCCTCATATTCTTATCAACTTTAATATCTGGCGGACTCATTAGAGAATGCAGACAACAAAGAGAGAAGAAACAACAACATTAGAATAAGAGCACATCCTTAAAGGGGGGGAACAACAAAAGCTTGATGAAACACTTGGATACATCTATAATCTATATATTTAATCTAATATATCAGTGGTGCTCAGCCTGCCTTTGGCATATGGTTCTACTTCTTTACCCAACACATATATCAGTGGTGCTCAGCCCGCCTTTGGCATATGGTACTACTTCTTTATCTATCACTTATATCAATGGTGTTCAGCCTGCCTTTGGCATATGGTACTACTTCTTTACCCAACACATATATCAATGGTGCTCAGCCTGCCTCTGGCATATGGTACTACTTCTTAACCCAACACTTATATCAGTGGTGCTCAGCCTGGCTTTGCCTTATGGTTCTTCTTCTTTACCCAACACATATATCAGTGGTGCTCAGCCCGCCTTTGGCATATGGTACTACTTCTTTATCTATCACTTATATCAATGGTGTTCAGCTTGCCTTTGGCATATGGTTCTACTTCTTTACTCAACACATATATCAATGGTGCTCAGCCTGCTGTTGGGATATGGTACTACTTCTTTACCCAACACATATATCAATGGTGCTCAGCCTGCCTCTGGAATAAGGTACTACTTCTTTACCCAACACTTATATCAATGGTGGTCAGCCTGCCTTTGGCCTATGGTACTACTCCTTTACCCAACACTTATATCAGTGGTGCTCAGCCTGCCTTTGACCTGTGGTACTACTTCTTTATCTATCACATACTTCATAAGGTATACCCATCTGCTGAAGACACAGACAGGGAAAACCCATGCAGTTCTCATATTTGGACCTTCCTCTCCCGATCTTTTGATTCTGCATAGTTGTCCTACCAATTACACTTTAGAATTCAGAAAGACACGAGTGTTCCCACCGTATGACATAACTCTTAACCCTTGGACCTGACAATCACAACCTTCATCTAGGAGACCCCTTTTAACAATAAATGACACGTATCTCCCCCAGGACTATTAGAGAAATAGCACAGATTTATTTTTTGTACTATCTCCCTCTTTTATGTGGGGTTGCTGACCTTTCTCGATCTCTCTGGCAAGGGGCTATGATAATGCTAACACACAGTGAAAGACTAGAAGGGGAGAGAAATGTAAAAGGAAATTTTCTGGGCTTAGAATGATTATGGGATCTGACCCAATATCCGTCTTTATTACAGAGCTCATAATAAGTTCTAAGTTTTAATATACTGTGTACAAATACAATATACACATGAAGTTGAGCCTCGCTCTTTCTCTGCTCCTCACAGAGATATAGGTTGGGTGCTTCTATCCATTTCCAATGCAGGAAGGGCAGTAGTGTTATCTTCCTCTATGGCTAAGCTCCTTTTACCCCCCCAAAATACTCAACACTTTATGCCCAGACAACGAGACCCCATGCGGGGGACTTTTTTAAAATTATTTTAAATCACCCTATCAAGCCATTGCATATGTGGCATTGTTCCTAGAAACTCGTATTTGAAGAGTTACAGCCCTAATGGCACTATGTACATCATGGTTGCTCAAGGGAACAGAGAGTGATTGCAAATAGACATGACTGTAAACCTGGTGGTTACACACAGTAATCTTTATGCAAATCATGCATTTTCAATTTTAGTTTAAGCATAACGACATCAGGCAGGACCCCACCTGCCCCATACAGTTCATCTCTATAAGAAAGCGTTTCGTATAACCACAAACGAATAACTTCTGGACTTCCTGTTTTTTAATGCGTTAAAATATGCAATACAGCAAAAAGTCCATAAACAATCCCACCTTTGGTGTAAATATATTCAAACAACGGTAAAAACCTGTAGTCCAACGATCAATTGCTGGTTTCGCAGAGAAGTTTCAGACGCCAACATCTCATGGTCTGTGTACTAAGGTAGCTGAAAACCAAGCGATAGTCTGTGTTACCCAGAATGCCAAACACGCGACGTTTCAAGGGAAGGCACGCCCCCTTTCTCAAGCGTGAGTCGGATACACAACAACAGCTATTTATAGCACAATGACATCACACATAGCTCGTTATAATGTTACATTATTATATATTGTGAACATATACATTTTTTATTTATTTGTTCACAATATATAATAATGTAACATTATAACGAGTTTTACCGTTGTTTGAATATATTTACACCAAAGGTCTGATTGTTTATGGACTTTTTGCTCTATTGCATATATTAACGCATTAAAAAACACGAAGTCCAGAAGTTATTCATTTGTGGTTATACGACACGCTTTCTTATAGAGATACATACAGTATTCCGCCTCCTGGCCTATATCAAGTCTTTTAGACTCACTTGATGCAGACCATGCATGACTACACTTTATTGACTTGCTGCTCCCATGGTTGCCTGAAGAGTGAAAACACTGTTTCCTCCCAGGGCAGTTGGGAATTCATTAAAGATAGCAATGACTATAGGCAAAATGTCCAAAAATTGGCGGGGCCGCGGCAGACTCTAGGCGCATTTAATCAGTGTAAAGTGCGTCTGAAAGTATGATACTTTCAGAAATCTAGCGTCTGGTATACCTTGCACAGTAAAGGCGCATTGGGCAATCGCAGTGCATGGCATATGAGCGTTAGTGTATGTAACGGGCCTATCGAGGCGCTTTGCGTAATGGAGGCTCATAACATATCGTTACTAGTGTATGTAATGAACCTCGATAGGCACATTGTATTATGGAGGTGCACAGCGTATCATCGCTACACCTTTTTAGGCGCATTACAATGTGTCATGTCTGGCGTATAATGCGCCTAGTTTTGGTATATTACAGTTCATTTACATCGAGAATATGGCATCAAGAGTATTTTTGGCACAAAATAGACCCAAAAAACGGTGCTTGCGTATTGGGACATGTTATCCTATATGTTTATATCTTAATAAATACCAGTAAGAATATTTACTGTTACAATAAGAAATAAATGGCGAGCAAATTTCCAAAGTTATTGATTACTTCCCATGTAGTGCTCTGACACTGTCCCATACCAGTCTTGCATATCATCTCACAAGTGACAACGCAGATACATAGGAGACGCTCAAGAATTCCAGAGTTCACTTTATATCTAACTACGCAGAGTTGTGGATATAATAAGGAGGGAATATTTGTGTACCTAGTAGTTTCCATTTTCTCAAGCCGTTTGGCAATTTTCTTGTTGTTGTAGGTAGTAATCGTATAATCTAAGAATTAGTATTTTTGATATTCGAAAAGGTGCATTCTGGTGTGAAGGGAAGCTCCCCTGAACACATTCTGACATTGACATTCTGCTCTACCAGATAGGTGAAGACTTCTTTTATTCAAAATGGAGGCCTCCACCTATCATGCTGTCCACCAGATAAGGACCTCCCCGAAGACTCCTTTCTCTCTTCTTTCCGTTCCTTTTTTCTCTTTCTCTCTTTCTTGTTTTAGTTTTTTAGTGGACTTGACATGGTGTCTCTCACCATAGGTTTTCTTAAAGGGGTTGTCTCACTACAAACAATAGCTTTCAAAATGTAGGGAATACTAAATGAAGACGTTTTCCCAAATATATTGCTTTGTTCATCTTTTTTTGTTAAGGAGCTACAAATGATTTTATCACCTTCTGAGGGCTTTCTAGTTTCCCAAGTTTCTCCCCTGCTGTTTGTTCTATCTGATAGCAGGTTGTGATGTCATCACACAGGTCTAGGCAGCCGTGTGAGAGCTCGGGTGTTATCTGATCCTTCAGATAAAAGACAGTAATTACTCTACTGTTACATTAGCTCAGAAGCTTCTCTGGACCTCAGAGAAGGTCATTTACTTAATCTAGACTAATAAACAGAGAAGTCTGACTACACAGAGCTCATATGCTAATTACAGACAGCTTGAACAGGAAGTGACAGAGCAAAGCAGCATTATTTCATTCATGCATCCTATGAAACTTTGAGATGAGACAACCCCTTTAATGGTCATGGCTTTAACATTCCCATAAACTGCTCAGGTTATTTAGAATATACATAAACAGAGGGCTCAGATCCTCCAAGATATAACATGATATTGTATTAGATCGGATTTTTGCAGATGTGGCAATATCCATTCTATATGTTTTCTTTATTGTGTATTCTTTTTAACATGATAAATGGTAAAAGGCTTTTTATACTAATTATTTTTACATTTTCAAAAAACCTTTTTGACACTAATTCTTAGGAGAATTGAACATGTAATCTATATTACATAGTTCATAGTGCAATTGAAAAAAAGACATTGGTCCATCAAGTTCAACCAAGGGCGGGGACAGATGTGGATGAAGATATATTAAAGGAGTTTTGCCAGGACTGAGTTACTTACCTCCTTATCAGCACGGGAGAAGAATATAAACAAAGCATGCTGAGTCATGAAGGGTGCAGGGAAGAGAGAGAGGGGGTGAGCAGAAAGTGAGGAATAAGGGAGCGTCTCAAAACTTAACTCAAATAATAACTTTACAACAGTTGATTCTCTATACAGCAAGACACAGGCTCATACACTGCACTTTCTCCCCAGCCCCGTGAAGCTCATTCATTTTCCCTGTCATCAGATCAGAAGTTTTTCACGCAAGCGCGGCCTGTCAGGTCCTCTGGTCGTGTCTAATGCAAGCTTTCAGGTAACTAAGGGGGATTGAGAAATGCTGTAGCTTTCAGAGTCTTCACTTTTTGTAACCACATATATTTAGAAAAGTGATTAAATACCCATTTTGGAGGATCCAACATCAACATTACATTGTGGCAAAACCCCTTTAATATATGCTACAATCCTCCTGGCAAGGGATAATGAGAGCACCTTCATAGCAGACCTGGGGGCCCCGGGCTGCCATGGTCACTGAACAGCATCTAGCAACTACACTGGAGGAGCGATCAGGTGGCAAAAGAGAAACCAATACCTGTTTTTACTGGCTTAGATGCCTTAGTCGCACTAACCATGGCATCTATGTAGTTACATCCTTAACAAGACAAAGGCGTATCTTATTAGGGTTAAGGGGTCAATCTATTCTGCAATCCCATAACATCTTTCTTTAATACATACAGAATTTTGACGGATATGGAGTAAAGTAGATTACACAAGAACAGAGACATTGAGCCCATTAGGGCTGCGCCATGTTGTTGCCATTTTTTACATAAAAAAAACTGTTGACGCCCTATTCTCTATATAAATGAACTGCAATACACCAAAACTAGGTGCATTATACGCAAGGCACAACACATTTGAATGCGCCTACATTAGGCGCATCAAATATGCTAGCAGTGATATGCTATGCGCCTGCATTTTGCAATACGCCTAGATTATGAGCATCAGTTATACCATGCAAGGTAGACCAGACACCAGACTTTTGACAGGTTCATTCATTCATGCGCATGTGACATGGTGGCACCTCTTTTCTGACATGTCGCCCTGAATGTTTTGTTGCCACCTGCAGAAATGCCACTGGTCTTACACCTACCTGCAATGGTTATCCTTAGATGGGTATCTAGCTTGGCTTTATTCCTAATCACATTGCAAGGCTCAGTGAGCTAGATGTAACTTGAAGAACGCTACATCCAACAAGGGCCGCAGAGTCCTAGCTCTTTTATCTTGACCTCAGTTGAATATATTGAATTTCCTTATGGAACTAGTGGCAACAACAGGCCATGTAGTATTTGGTCTCATCAGATAATATGAACATTTCTCTAAATGAAAAAAACCTCCTGGAACACACACTTCAGGAATTGTCTTTCTGTGATAGGAATCTAAGTTTATGGTTTACACCTCCTTCAAATGGATGTTCACCCTGACTCAGGGGAAGAAGATTTTAACAAGATAGCACCAAGATCCAACAAGACTTTATGCAAACTGAAAGGAGCTCAATGCTACAAGTTTGGTGGAGTTGATGCAAGATGGAAAAACTTTGCCCCTAAACACTTTTACTTAAGAACAGCACATTTGGATAAATTATGTCACTAGCCCACCACATGTACTCTTTCCATAACAGAACTGTTGGCTCTCTTGGGAGAAGGTAGAGATGGTTACTGTCCCCACCTTCTCAATCGTTGTATATATAGCACTAAATTACCGCTGTATATACAGATTAGCAAGAAGGCCTTCTATTTGAAATCTTGTGGGAAGCATCTGGTTGTGGCTGGTTTATTGTGAAATGATGTTCTTTCCACTTCCAGATCAACCGTGCTCACTGGAACCTTCAGCAGTTTAGAAATCCTTCTGTAACTAATGCCCTCAGTTTGTTTTGCAACAATAAGGTTGCAAGGGTCTTGAGACAGCTCACTAGTTTTATCCATCATGAGATGTTTCTTGTGTGGCACCTTGGTAATGAGACACCTTTTTATAGGCCATCAGATAAGCCAGCTTATCTTATTTTTCACTAACTGGCAGGATTGCTTTCTAATTACTGATAGATTTCAGCTGCTGTCATGACTTTACAAGGCTTTTTTCACCTCCCTTTCTTTACATGTTCAATACTTTTTCCCTGTGCCATTTCTCATTATCACACATAACTTAATTTCTGCACGTCTATGGTCTGATTTATTTCCCTTTGTGGATTGGTTGATACTGATGTCTGGTGAGATTTTCATGTCAATAACACTTGAGAAATATATTTACTTAGAAAATTGGTGACATGTTCACTACTTATTTCACCCACTGTATATGTTGTTGGTTCTGACCCCTGCATCCCCTCTCTCTGGCCATCAGGTATTTCATGGTCATCTTCTAAGAGGGATTCTCTTCTGTCTCTCAAGAGGTGTCATATTTATCCTCCCAGATCAATATAGACTGCAATTCAATCTCCCACTGCCAAATGTTTATGGCAGAATTGGGTTTACCGGCAGTTGGGCGTCTTCGAAAAGTTGTCTATTTGTTTGTCTAGTACTCGGTCCCGCGTGACCTCTAATGCTTTAGGTTTTTTTCTCTTAAAATCAGTAAATATTGATTAAACATAAAAAATGGAGAGAACTCAAAGATATACAGGAGCAACAGCATGAGGTCAGAGAGTGGCACAATGACACAGGGTGGATGTCACGGCAACAGCAGCAGCAGCATGAGGTCATAGAGTGGCACAATGACAGAGTGTGGAGGTGGGTGGCAATACCAGTCCCTGGTAAAGATGGTTGGTGGCAGATGGAGAAACTGTCAGCAGATGTGTGGCATCAGGCGGGTGGCGGCATCAGAATAGTGGCTGAGGCAGGTAGTTTGAACCCAGTTTGGGTGAGGCGTCATGGCTGATGTAGTCTGACGCTTAAGGCATTGGTGTGTGGAAATCCTGGCCGATCCATGCCTGATTCATCTTGACAAAGGTCAGTCGTTCCACATTTCCTGTGGACAAGCGGGTTCTCCTTGGGGTAACGATGGCCCCCGCCGCACTGAACACCCGCTCTGATGCCACACTACTGGCCGGGCAGGACAGCTTTTCCACTGCAAACTCGGCAAGTTGCGGCCACACATCCAGTTTGGCTGCCCAGTAGTCCAGTGGATCTTCTAACTGGGGTGGCAGAGTGCTGTCCAAGTAGGCCACCACCTGTTGGTTCAGGGTCTGCTCCAGGTCCTGCTGCTGGCGACTGCCCTCCTCACTAGGCGGGTGAAGGAAGCTGCTCATCAGTGACTCCAGACTTAGGTTGCTGCTGATGGAGCTGGTACTGCTCCTCCCCCCCCCCCCACCTTCCCCCTGCATATGCGGCAGTAGTACATGAGCGCTGAAGAACTCCCAGGTCAGACCTGTCAGAGGAGGGACGATGCCGCACATAGGCAGCGGCCAACTGACTACGGAGGATTTCCCTATAGTATTTGAGTTTGTCCTCCCTCTCAATAGCTGGGAAAAAGGCTCCCATTTTGGACCGGTAGCGAGGGTCCAATAGGGTGGAGAGCCAGAAGTCATCCCTCTGCCGGATGCTGACTATTCGGCTGTCACTAGCCAGGCAAATCAGCATGCTGTGGGCCATCTGCACAAGTGACTCCAAGGGGCTCCCTGCCTCCATCTCCACTGTATACTGCCACGGTGCTTTTGGGTCATCTGCCTCGTCTTCCTCATCTCCATCTACCTCCTCCAGCTGCTCCTGCTCCTCCTCTCTTGTCACCTGGGTAGAAAATCCACTCATTTCACCAGACAATGCTTCTGCTTCAATGTCCTCCTCCTCCTCCTTCTCCTTCATTTCAGTCCACCCTGGACTTATGTGGCCGCAAGATGTAGTCGCCACATCTCCTGTCCCCTGCCCAGACAGTTTTTTCAGCATCTGTTCCAGGACATGAAGCAGTGGAATGACGTTATTCATCCCGTAGTCCTGGCGAGTGACAAATAACATGGCCTCCTCGAATGGCCTCAACAAACGGTAGGTGTCACGCATGAGCTGCCACTGGCTGACATCAAAGTTACACAGGGAGTACTCCCTATCTGCCTGGATCATCAAAAAATCGTTAATGGCCTTTCTCTGTTCATACAGTCGGTCCAAAAAGTGCAGGCTGGAATTCCAACGGGTGGAAACATCGCATATCAAATGTGTTGGGGAGGCCGTTCTGCCGCTGCAATTCGAGGAGGGTGTTCCTAGCTTTGTAGGAATGGATAAAGTGCATGCACATTTCCTGGCCATTTTCAAATTTTCGAAGATGGGTGGAAGACTTCAGGAACCTTTTCACAACCAGATTGAACACATGCGCCATGCAGGGCGCATTGACCATCCCTCCTGGGTGCAGCGGGGACACCATGTTACTCCCATTGTCCATCACCATGGTTCCGATTTCAGTTGGCGCGGAGAAAGCCACACATTGATTTCTTGCTGCAGACGCGGAGCAGTTCCTCCCCTGTGTGACTTCGTTCGCCGGGGCAAGCCAGGTGTAGAACTGCGTGACACCGCTGGCCCTACACATGTGGTAGATGGAGCAGTATTTGTGGGGGCTGAGATGGTGGGGGTGGGGGAGGAGGAGGAGGCGACCATTGGCGGCAGAGCCGCAGTTTGACAACGTTGAGGAGAAAGCGGCGTCTCCTGTCCAAGTTGTTGGTGTGCCCGGCGGGGAACCAATCACCCATGGGCCGTAAAGGACATATACTGGCCTGACCCTAGTTACAGCTCCAGAACGTCCGCGCTGCCATGCACTTGAACAAACTGATAAAGCTCAAGGACTGCCCACCTCCTGTTCTACATATTATGAAGTGCTGGTACTGCCTTTTTTGGGAAAAGAAATTATGGCTTGGAACTCTCCATCTCGGCTCGGCACAAGCCATTATTCTCTGAACCCGGGGCAGAGTCCACCATTTGGAAAGGGAGGCCTGCAGTTCCAACAACTTGGACAGGAACGGGCAGCTTCGCACCTTAGGATGGTTTGGATGCATACTGTTGTCTCTTTGCAACGCCTCGCTGAACGACTGCTGGCGCCATGATAGCGAGGGGCAGGAGCTCTTTTGGACCGGGAGATGATGTCAAAGAGAAACAGCTCCCCTTTTGCAGAGGTGGTGGAGCCTTGACTGGCTGCAATGGCATGCTGCCACTGGGCGCTGCCGCTGCTGTTGCTGCGGGAGCAGGATGGACCACCACATCTGAGCCACATTTCTCCCAGGGCCCTCGGATGGTGACCTGCATGTGTTGACGCAGGGCCGTGGTGCCAACGTAGCTCCCTGGCCACGCTTCACTTTCGCCTACATTTTTCTACATATACCCATATTCGGCTCCTCCAGTGTCTTAGCAAAGAACTGCCACACCGCCGAGTATCTGATTTACCGCCAACGCTCCCACTGAAGACTACTACAGCCGCTGCCTCGCTGACCCCTGTGCCGCTACTTCTTGGACCTGCGAAGCGGGTTTTTTACCCCGTGGCCGCTTGGCTCCCGACCTGACACTGCTGCTACCCTGCTGACTCACGGCCACACAACACACTTGCTGGCTGCATCGCTGCCTGACGCGCAAGCTGACGCCCTCTCTCCTGACGATGATGAAGCCCGTGCCTCACCCGGCCCCAAGTGCGGTCGGGTACATCATCTCTATTTGTGTTCCTCGTCACTGCCCGTCCTCATCACCGGTCTTGGGATGCAGAGGCTGACCCCTCACAACATGACCGCCCATGCCACTCTCCACATCTATACTTGCCGCCACTGCAGAAGCAGGGGGTTTTTGGGCCCCATTTCTTCGCTGCCAAGTAGCTGCTGACTGCCCTTCTCAAATTGTTCATCCTCGCTATATAGTGGTGCTGAGCCCAGACCAAAAAGTAGATTTTTGGCTCGGGGAACCGATGGGACAGAGGCGGGGTTAGGACAGGGAGGGCCGCTGACCCCTCCCGGGCCATGCCAACAAAGGGGTTTGTCTGACGTTCCCACCGACCTTGCTGGGGTTTCGATTTATCTGGGGGAAGGGTGACCAGTCAACCAATCAAGAACCCTTGGGTTCGGGCAAACAACGGCCGCTAAAGGAAAACGGCAGTTGGGCCCCACCCGGGGACCCCCCTTTCAACTCCCCTTTCTGGCGCAACCTGGCCTGCTCCAGGAATGTTTTTTTGCATGCCACTCGCAGTGAAACCGCCACCTCTCTGTCGACATTGTTTTTTTTTAAAATGTAAACCTGTTTTATGAAGAATTGTATATATAAATACACACCTGTAAATTTTATCCAAATGAACCCCGTAACAAGCTTGGGGTAAACCCTTTTATATAAATTTTCGCTCCCCAAATGGCCCGGAAAAATTTCTTGTAGTGCCGTTTAAAACCCCTTTAAAGACCCTTTCCTATCCATACTCCGGTTTTGGGGGTCACGCACCTGGGCGTATGGAACGTCCTAAAGGTCGCGCGAACCCTAAAGCAGAGTTCGTGCGACGGGGCGGGGGGTCAGCTGTTATTACAGCTGACACCGCCGCGGCCCCACCCCGGATCGCCCGGGGGGGTGGGTTTAACCTTAATTACGCGACGATGGGGTTTAATAACTAAGGGGGCCAGGAGGGGACGCTCCTCCTGCGTCTCTTTTGGCGGCAGACGCAGGGTCGGGGGATCCCGACCCTCCCCTGACAGACAGCACGGA